>WYDI02023054.1:0-72994 GCA_009867235.2 Psittacus erithacus
CCTTAGTTACTGGACTGTTCTTATCTCAACCTGTGGGAGTTACATTCTTTCCATTCTCCTCCCCATCCCTCTGGGAGAGGGAGGTGGCCGGGGTGGGTGGGAGGAAAGAAAGGGTGTGAGAGCGAGACTGAGTGGTTCTCTGTTATGGCTGAGCTTAAACCATGACACTGTAGAAAGATAAAGTTACAAAATATATTAAGGTATATTTAATGCCTTCTGAAATAATCTTCCTTTGCTGCTTTAGCTTCTCATTTGCCATTTTGTTCTGTTTTCTTAAACTGGAATCTCTTTCTATTAATCTAAGATCTTAATTTAAAATCTCTGGTGCTTCCTCCCCTATTTTCTTGCCCCTTTCCTCAGGGATAAGAGCATAACATTCATGTTAGGGGAAGAAATATGCTGAGAAGTGGGGGCTGGACTGAAATGCAGAAGACTCTGAGAACGCTAGAACACTGAAGCTGGCCTTCTTTGGGACTTTCCCCTGCAGTTAGAGACCTCAGTTTCTGAAAGATGTGAGCTCTTTGCAGACCAAACAAATGATAAGTCTTAGGTTGGCTTGTTCTTTCACATTTTTACTGTATGCTTTGAAGAATGGGGTCTGATTGTACACCTATTGAAATAAATGGGTCATTTGGGAAACGGCTAGCTCTTCGTTTATTGTAATGTACATTCTGTACATGCATAGCTACAAGGCAGTTACGCCCTTCTCTTTGTGTGGGAGGATGCCAAGGAAGAATGCTGCATTGAAGTACTCATCTGCAGTGTCAGACTGAACAGTCACGATTACATTTGGACTGAGTAGATGTAAGAGTAGTTTATTTTGAAGTTTAACTTATGATTACACTTCAAAGAACTGTATATTGGAGTAAGTTGCTACTTTAACGCAGGAAGAATACTAAGACTGAATAGATCCATTAGTGAAAGCAAATAAAAATCAGAGCAATATGAAATGGAAGTACTGGGAAATATGATTAGATATATCAGTTGAGGTTTCTAAAGATTACTGCCTGGGCTACAGAGAGGTGGCTAAGCGCATTGCACTGCTTCCTTCTTCCAGCTGTTATTTAGAATGAAAAGGAGCTAAAATTAAATATTTCTTAGATAAATAATCCTGTAGTTAATCTGATTAATGCTGATTTCCTCATGATTATAATTAGGAATGAAGGTCTTAAGATAGCCAGTTGGTATGAAATCTACTTTATTATAGATGTGTGACCTAGAATCAAAAACTTTTGAAATTTCTGGGAAATTATTTTGATTTTAGTACAAGGTGTACTTTGTTCCATAAATAAGGGCTTTC
The DNA here is from genome assembly GCA_009867235.2 of Psittacus erithacus. Taxonomy (NCBI): domain Eukaryota; kingdom Metazoa; phylum Chordata; class Aves; order Psittaciformes; family Psittacidae; genus Psittacus; species Psittacus erithacus. The sequence goes on from WYDI02023054.1 coordinate 1,301, forward strand.
TGGGTGCCATTGTTATGCCAAAGATTACTTTGTGGTTTTGTTGTTTTGGTTTATTTTTAAAAAAAGGTAGCAAAAATTAACTTTTTCCAGGAGAGTAATCCAGATGTTTCTTCTTCCCCCTTCTCAATTATCCTATAGAGTACATATTAGCAAAAGAAGAAGCTGCATACCTACTCTCTTTAACATGTAAAAACAATCATTTACTAAATATAGGAACATATATCCTCACCTCAAAAGGGGGACAGCTTTCTTTAATGTGTTAATATAAGAAGTAAACCTGCTGTTGAAATTTGCTTTTGGTGGGAATTTGTGTCATTGAAGTTATTGTGTATAATTTTGTATAGCTGTTGAATAGTCTTGTATTTAAAATGAAGGTCTTGACTAAACTGACGTTGCAAATAGAGCTGATAAATTTTTAAAAGGAGTCTTTCCACTTGTGAACTAGATGTAAACAATTGGTAGTATCAAAAAAAAGAGACATCTTGATTAGATTGTTCTTTCATTCATTTAGCACTCAGTTACCATGGTGCTCTAGCAGGATAGTGTAGTAACTATGGGAATAGTGCTGGTGGTGTGATGCCATTGTCAAGGTTTTTCATGAGTTTCCAATACAAACAATTTACATTGCCTGTTGTGATAGCTCTCTAGCATTTCCTTTGAATGCCTAGGAGAGATGCTTCCATTTTAGAAGACCAGAAATATTTAAGAAGGCTTCATAGGCTCTTGTGTTTTGTCCATAGCTGTTGCAGGAACTACATAGCTTGCTTTCAAGGCCAGCACTTTGCTGACATACCAGACTGGCAGTTTGTCAGTTCAAGCCAGTAATTTAAATCTTTGGTACTAGTCAAAGCTGTCGACTTAATAACAGCTTACTGCATAAACAAGCTTGGAGGACTTATTCTAGGTCATTAACATGGGAAGTTTCACATGCTGAATTGATGTTTATCACTACACATTATTTGAAAAGCTAGGCTTATTTGAAGGAAAAGTAGTCGTTTGCTTAAACAACTCTGCTTTATGCACACAGCCTTGATCTTTGGAATGGGTAGTAGAAGTTACTTCAGAAATGGAGCAATATTAAACAAGCTTTGAGTTTGTTTGTTTTGATTTTATTTTTTTTTTTTAATCAAACAGGGCAAAGGAAGCAGGTTGGCATGGTAGACATCTCATTATGCTATAGTGGGAAAGATCTGCTTTGCAATGCCTTCTGTCACCACAGAGGTCGATAAAGAAGCACAGGAAGTAGTACTACTGAATGAGTAATGGTGCATATACAGTGATTTGGCTGGTATGACCCAGTACACTGGGGACACATACTCATTAGTCATCTAAATGATTAGTAATACTACATAGAAAATAATCAATACTTCACATTTTTATGCCACTTTTTCCCCAGAGGCACTAAAATGGTTCATCAGCAGTAGTGCAAAAGCTTCTCCGCTGGTATAAGTCATATGTGTGTGGGAATTATTTCCTTCACCTCAGAACAGTATTATCCCTTAGGGCCATGCATAAGAGACACTCTGCCTTGCTTGAAGCAGAAGTCGAAGAGCAAGTGGTCAAGGGCAGTAGCTGTAGTGTAATCATTAACTAAACTCCATCTGTCTTTGAAGAATGTGCTATGAGGCTCTGACTGTGACTCAGGAGTTGGGTTTTTGTCTTGTTCTCTGATTACAATCAGTCACAACCCCTGCACCATCAGGAAATGTAACAGGACAGCGGCTCACTGCTTTGGTTCAGTGGTGTTCTGAGTCTACCTGTCCTTATGGAGCCTTGCTGTGTTTCTAGTAACTAGCTGTTAAAAAGCTGATTGGCATGGTCCTCCATAATTTGTACAGCTGAACAAGATCATGTCAGGAGACTTCAGTAGGAGGAAATTTTGCTTATGTATTTAGAAATATTACAGTATTTTAAACATTGAACAATTTGACTGTTACAAGCTTCCTTAAACATTAAAAAAATTAGTATCTTTACTGCCTGGAAGCATTGTTGAAAACAGGAGCATCTACAAAATAATGAACTGCAGCTATGATACTGAAATAAATTAATATTTCTTAGTTCCCAATTTTGCTTTAGATTACAGTCAGGACAGACTTGTGTTCATTTTGCTGTGGTTCAGGTATTTCAAAGAGAAATTGATCTTCCTTTTTTTTTGTGTTTCTCATTTAAAATTTGCTTTATATATCTTTTAATTTTTTAAAACATTAAAATATGCCAAACAGATGATGTGTTCTATTAGCCATATATAGCTACACTAAAGATCTGAAAGTTCTGTCGTTAAATGTCTTAAATATTTAATTCCTTATCTGTATAAGCAATTTTTAAGTTTCTTCTTCTTCATTAAGATTTTCTCATATCTTCTCTTATTTTGATTTTTTAAATATTAGATGAGTAAAGCAAGCAGATTCCTTTTCCAACTGAAGACATGGGATGATGGGAAATGTACAGCTTCTTAATCTGTTTTCAGAAATCAGGCTGGGAGAATATAAAAAGTAAATACCATCAGAAACAGTGAAGAAAACATTATTTAAGCCTTTTATGTTCTGGTCAATGCTGATGAAGTCATCTAGATCCTTTTACATAATGTGTCCCTTTAATGGTCCTGCTGGAAATTGACTTCTTGGCAGCTGTACAGTGCAGAATAAGATGAAAAAGTTCTGTTCTTATTTCAAAATACTGTACTAAGAAAAATTCAGTCTTCAGTTTTATCCATTTGATGTTAGTTAAACCAGCTGTTAAATTAAAGAGAGCACATATGGAAAAAAAGAACCACTACATAAATTTGAAATATTTCTTGTTAGTATTTTTTGGAGAGGCATTTTCTTTCTCCTTAGGATCCTGACCCTGCCAGGGCAATAGAAGGGTATAGCGCTGACAGTCATGAGTCCATGGTGAGAAACTGCATTTAACTCCTTTATTTCTTCATTAAGGTCTTGCTGGGTCTCCAGATCATGTGGCATCCTGCAAGAACATTAATCCCATGGTTTACCTGGGTACTGGAAATGCATGTATACTTGTAAGCATAGGAGCAATCAATATGTCACTGATTCTGTTTTAGCAAAGCATGTAAGTGTGCTTAATTTCATCATGGTTAATCAAAGCATTGAAATCTGTGCATAGATACCCATGAATTCACTGTGGTTCTGTGGTTACGGGGATTCTAAGGTTTTTACGGAAATGGTACTGCAGTCCCTAATGCAAATGTCTGGTGTTTCCAGTTCCTAGGATGAGCTGACAGCTGGTTACAACTCAATTATCATTTGCTATGACTTGTCTCTTGCACTCCTGAAGATTCAGAAGTACTGAAATGTCTGCAAAAGTAGCAAGCAAGAACAGCGCACACTTCCTTATGTGGCATGACAAAACGACTGAATGGCTTGTTTATTCCTCTTAAAGCTTTGCAGTTTTGTAGCTACCACAACTTTAATGATAAATAAGAACTACCCATTCAAGGAAAGAGGTCTGATGTGGCTGAAGGGAAGCAAAATTGACTATGTGCTCCAAATAAGGCAATGTGTGGGATATAAATTTGTTACATACTGAGTATCTGAGCAAAGCCATGTGTCATGTTTCCTTAGGTTATCAACAGAAGATGTGTAGAAGCAGCAGTGATGACGGGCCTGGCACTCAATTGCAGCATAAACAAGAGGTCCTTGTTTGACAGAAAACACTATTTCTATGCAGATCTGCCTGTAAGTATGCAGTATATCTGGTCCCTTTATGGCTGTAGGAAAGGACAGGTTGGAAGCGTAGATGGCAATAGGGAATGAGTGAAGAGATGCTTTTTCTGTTTTCAGTCAGTGTGCTGCTCACGCCAATGGGATGCTGCACTGTGCCCTGATGAATAGGCAGCTGTACCCTGGTGCTCACTGATTGAATATGATTGCTCTGATTGCTGACTCCTTGCTTAGCTGCACGATTCCAGGAGCTAATGTAATTGAATTGGGAGCCGGAGCTGCTTTGCCCCTTAAGTTCTCCATTCCTGGTGTTTAGTACTAATTGTCTGTTAGGGTAAAAGCAGCCTGATAATAGTCCTTCATTTAAAGTGAATGTATAACAAACACAGGTTCCAGTGGTATAAACATAACAGTGTCTTTTCTGTGTGTGCTTAGAACATAGAAATATTTAATTTCCCTCTGAAATTTTCTCAGTAGTTCCATGAAATTAACAAAAAAACCAAACCCCACACCTGAGAAACAGTCTTTGCAGTATGGTTGGTTGGTAGCTTTCATGTTGTGTAGAAAGTGTCATTGGAAGTCAAGTGCATTTTGCCACACTTGATATGGGTGTAAAAATAATGAAATAATTTAAGAACCTGACTTCTGTTATTGCAACAGGATGCAGCCGTTTCAGCCTTTTTTTTTCTATTTTAATGAAATGAAAACTTTCTAATATGAAACTTTTTTTTTTTCCTTGTTAGATTATTTGTACTGAAGGTTCAGTTGAACCCTAACCTGTCAAAGGGACCACACTAGTTTTACTTCCTCTGATTTTGGGGTGAAGACCTGATGGCTACATCAAAAGAAAAAACCTATTTCTATTTTATCTGAGAAAGATCAGGTGTTTTAGCTTATCCTCTCTTTAGGTGAAGTGGCCCTGACATCCTGAGAAGTAGAGTGAGAGATTTCTCAGGTCCCAGATGAACATGTAGTGGTGCTGTATTATTAACAAAACTACTTTCTCTTCCACTCTTTTGTGGCAAATATTCTGAAGTTGCACAAAACATGTTCAAATACAATTGCTTCATGCCTTAGAAAGAGAATTATATTATAGTTGTCTGCTGAAGACCTGGATCTCGGAAGAGATTTCTGCTCTATTTTATTCTAGGTTGGGAACTTGTTGCTGTTCTGTGAAGTAGATGATTTAGTACTGATTTAGTTTCTGGGGATAACTTTGCTAATATTTGTAAGCCATTAAGAGGCCTTTTTGCTGGGGGCCCTGTAGTGAGCTAGAATCATGGAATTCTGGGAATGTTCAATGCAGACTTACTAGTTTGAATTGCCAATACGCTGGGTTTTCTTGTTTGTTTTGTTTTTGGGTTTTTTTCCCATATAAAACTATCTTGAAGTTCATTTCCAGACCTGAAGGAGAAAAAAGTGAAATAGCAGGAAATGAACATTAGTCTCAGAATTCTTTTACACATCATAAAGAACACCAAAAACATCAGAGGTGTTTTCAAGGCTCCTTTGGTGCTTCAGCTGTTAAACTGAAAGCTATCTCTCATATTCTTGTACTGTCTGTTGCTATCAGTTTGCTGCATAGAAGCTGTATATAAGGATGTTACTATAGGAAAGAAACCACATCCATGTATTTAGAGGAGAAAGGGAGGTGGAATAAAGTGTGTACAGTGCCAAATGGGGTCTCATTGTCTACAGATATGAGGTACAGGATTCTTTGGTCAGATAAGCATGGAAATTTGGTCATTGAGGCGCTGGCACATTTTACTAGCTGAAACATGTAATTCTGGCTTTCTACTAGCTGACTTCTGAGGTTTAAGCAATGACTATAAACTGCATTTCATTGTGAAACAGTTTAGTCAGGAACCCTGTAATAAGATGCAGAGTTCAGGCTAATGAGCTCTGTCGAACAAATAAAATAAATCTAGCTCTTAGAGTCATTTGACAATGGGATTATTGTTACTCCTGAAAATGGAGCTTTGGATGGAAAATGGGATTCTTGTTATTTATTGTCACTCACAATTTAAGATTCTTAAAAAAGACCATTTTAATGAGATATTTTAGGACACGGGAAGACCTGTGCAATTAGCATAGGTTGCAGAGAGTCAGTTATTGTATTTTTCTTATAGTTTTCTTTATAGTGATAAGGGCTAGAAGGTTGTGCACTTCATTGCATATATAAATAGAGCTGTTCACAGGAGCAGACCATTGTTCTCTATCCCAGTGTATTGTTGCTATCTCTACATTTTAGAGTAAGCTCATTGTCCCTGCAAAACATGCAAAAGTTCCTCCCAATTCATTAAAATCTGGCAGGCTTTTTGTTTAATTCTCACCAGTGGAGGCATGAGCAGGCTAGGGAGGAGGAAGAAATGGGATCCCTATCTCAGCAGAGTAATTGATTCACTTCTGTATTTTTACATCATTGCAGATATTCCAATACCTTGCCACTGGCAACACCTTTTCTGGATAGTAGTTTCCCCTTTGGAGTCCCAGGCATGAGGTGGCATTTATCAGCTGTGTGCCTTATATGGGACTGTGGTCTCTGTCTTTTAAACTGCTACATTAATAAAACTGAGTTTTCTCACTTTCTTGATTCCACACACACTACCCACCCTTTGTGCTTCCCTCTGCTCCCCTCTGATGAGTATAGTTCTGGACAGGTGGAGAAGAATGTTCATCCTGGTGGGGGTATGAGCAATAGTCCCAGTTTGGGGATGGAGGTACAGTAACTGGCTTCAGACAAGATTTAACATGATCACAGAACCACAGGCATGGAAGAACCTCTTCCAGTCCATTTCCTGTCCCCAGGCAGTGTCAGTGAAATTTATGTAATGCTCGGCAAGTAGTTGTGCAGTTGATTATTGATTATTTCTGCATTGCTTGTATGGAGGAGTGCTTTAATTTTTTCTAGACCTCTAGATTCTCACACTTATGTTGAATTCTAGACCTGTCTTCTAGCTTGCTTCCTTTCCAGCTAAGTAGAATAACTTCTGCATTTGCGTGTGCGTATGTTCTATCCTCTTACATAGGTCACTGTGGAAGATGTTGCATTTTCGGTTTTGTTCTTAGTCTATATTTGCAGTTGGCTGTGCTGCTGCTTTACAGAAAGTGTTTTATTTGATTATAAATCTAATTTTGTTGACAGGCTGGCTATCAGATCACTCAGCAAAGAGTTCCTATTGCAGTGAATGGAACTTTGTCATACAGTCTCTGCACAAGCACCAAAATGAGCCAGATGGTGACCAAAACTGTGAGGATTAAACAAATTCAGTTGGAACAAGACAGTGGGAAGAGTCTTCATGATGACACAAGGAGCCAGACTCTTGTTGACTTGAATAGGGCTGGTAGGCTTGGATTATTTTTCTGTTTTTCTCCTTTCTGTTCAAGATGAGTCATTAAAGGTGAATGGCTGGCAGGGAACAGGTGAAAAATAATAGCTCTGATGTCCTTGACAATAAAAATCCATCAAAATGACCATTACACTTGAAGCAGGGGGAATACTTGGCCTTCCTATTGCTGTTGGTTGATGTCAGTTGCCAATAGCAAGTTAGAAATCAGTTGGCTACAGTTTGCTCAAAACTGTGCATCAGTCACGTAAAGCCACTCAACTATTTTAGCTCTTTGCATGCATTGTTATTAATAAACAAGTAAATCAAAGACATAGTGAATCAAGTTTGTGTCTGGAAGGAGCAGCTGTTATAGAGTTTGTCAGTGCATGAGTCAGGCATTTCTTGTAATGATTAGCTTTGAAAAAATGTAGATTTTTCTCTCTAAACTTTGAAATTCTAAACAAAACAAACTGAATTAGCACACAACACGGGTCACAACATGGATGGCCTAGTCTAACTGGCTCCAGTGTCCATTGAAGTTAAGGGCTGTGGCTGCTCATGTTCTTTGAAAGCTGGATACTGAAGCTAAAACCTAGACTACATCTGTTTACAGTTCTGTCTGTTCCAGAATTAGTTCAAGATAAATGAATTTGAGTCTGGAATTGGATTGGCTTTAAATGAGAGTTCTTCTAGAAAAGGCAGGAGAGAATTGTGTCCTTCTGATCTACATGTCATCAAAGGGTGGAAGGTTGGTTGTGGTTTCCTTTAAAAAATAGAAGGAAAAGTTTTATAGCAATCTGCAGCAGGCCCATAGTGAGAGTTACTGAATAATGCATCGGGGCTTTTTTTTTTTTTTTTTTCTTTTTTAGCTCAGAAAAAGCCCAAGTGCTTTCGTGTGTTTAGCCAGTTGCACTCTAATATGCCAAGATCAAAAGCTATTGTTGAAAACCTCCTGTCTCTTTCCCTGATAGGAGTTGGCCTCATGGAGGTTGTCATGGAGCCTGATATGTGCTGTGGGGAAGAAGCAGCTGCAGCAGTCAGAGAGCTTCAGCTCATTCTTCAAACACTTGGGAGCAGCCATGCAGTCATGGCAGGTACTGAAGGGGGAAGGGCATCTTCCCTTGTCACCAATAATTCTCTGCATTTGCAGGAGTTTTGCAGCTTCTGGTTATTTTGCTTTCTGTCTTTTGCTATTCTGTCTGTTGTTTTTACAATCCTCAGGGCCTGTCCTATTGTCTGCCATGCTTCAGGTGTCCGTGTGGGCCTGCTTTTGTCTGCAGAGCTTTGCAGTGCTAGATTTTATATTGCCTCACAATATTTTTACAGGATAAGCCTAGGCAGGAAGGAGTATCCCCAGGGTTGTTGTGTTTCTGCCCGTCTGTCTTCAACTTGCTTGCTGTAGCACTGTCGCACAGGAGATTTGTATTAAGGATTAGTTGTAGAATATTGAAGTTACAGGACGGGACAATATAATGGGAGCATGGATCATCTTGTAAGTTGTGTCAGGTCTCAGCTAGTCATAGGATGGTGTAGACAGTAAACTTGTGTTGGTGAGATGGAGTAAATGGCAGTGGATAGTGGATAAGGGTGCTGGGGTTAATTTAAGAACCAAGACTGCAGCTTTTACCCTACTTGATCATTTCACACTTTCACTCTATCTTTTCCTCCCCTCCAGCATTATGTTCACTAGGTCTCGATTTGCCCTACTGCTAGGGAGATCACTGATGGTCTGGGGAGATAGGCCAGAAAATTGTGTTTAGGTTGTGCAGCAGTTTTGCAGATACCAGCATCAGGTATTAGAGGCCAGTGTCACTAGGCATGCCCTGGCATTTGTCTCCACACACCTTTCAGATCTTTGAGATCCTTCCCCATCTTCAGGATTGCTTTAGCCAAGATTGCTACTATCTTTCTGAGCCACTTCCTCTTGTGGGAACCCCTGCTTTTGGCACCAGCTCTTCTTTCTGGAACCCTAAGGCCCCAATTTTTGCAACAGGTGATGTGCAGAGGCACAGAATATGATCAGCCTCCTAACTGGTAACTGTCTCACATTCCATTGTTAAATTGGAGGATTCAAGCCATACCACTTCTGCTCAGTCCTAATGTTACCAAAATTTACAACCAGCCCATGATTACAGCTAGCAAATAGTAGGCTTCTGCTAGAGGGTTTAAAAGAACAGCTTTGGGTATTCATCCCCTCCACGCATACACCCAATTATCAGCTGCCTATTAGTGTTTACAATGTAAACTGTATTTTTGCCTGTGACAGTTGTCCTTGCTGTTCTGGCAACAAATTCAGTCCACAGTGAGAAATGAATCAGAATGGTCCATGTATCACCCTATAAATGAGATCCAATAAATGTTGCTAGTGATGCAAATCTAATTTAATAGGGGGGGAAATAATAATTGCTAGACATTATGTGTCTGCATCTTTTCTAATACTAGTGTTACACATGTCTAATGGGGCACAGCTGTTAATATTAAGCAGCCAGTTTGCATGCTTCTTCAAAGGTCTTCTTGGAGATGCATACTATCCTTTAATGCTATTGAATTTGGCCCTAAGATTTCCATTGGAATTGCACTATCATATCTTTTATCACAGTGAGATTTCTGACTTTAGAGGACAATTCCAGTTCTGGGAGTATTTTTCCTCCAGTATAGTTGGCTTTTAAAAGTAATTGGAATTTTGTTGGTTTGGTTTTGTTTTTAAGGTGATGGTTTTAGGGGCTTTCTACTGTAGTCTTCCCTCATAATTATTTTCTTTCAGATGAAGGTTTTACATTCTTAGCTTAATTTTGCTTGTGTGTTCAGTGCCCAGTTTTATTGGGTGTTATTTCATTGCAACTAACAGATGAAAAGATTATTTCATCGCAAAGTGAAAGGAAAAGAAGCTAGGCTAAAAGTAGTCTTAAAGGAAAAAAGATTTTTTAAGAACATTTGGGGCCTGGCTTTCCTTTCTCTTATGCCTGATTAACTTTATTGTCTTGTCACACTGACACCTACATCCAAGTAGAAGCAGATCGTGTCTCAAAATGAAGCAAGGGCAGGACAAGTCTATTCCTTTTTTGGAATCAAGTACTCATTTCACCCCGAAGAGGGAGCACATGCAAAACATTTCTCTTGGAAGAGATGTTGGGTTATTCCAGCACCTTTGTCCTTCATTTTCATGTTTGGCAAGACTCCATGAGAGGAAATTAGTGTGCTGTCATCCAGCCTGCTTTTGCAAAGTATACCAAGACCCCTCTAGTCGATTTACATCTATTGACTGGAAAGGATTCTGAAGCTGTCCCGTCTTCATAGGTTTAGCTCTGAGCTATTTTGTACTCTCTTTAATAGTGCTACTGTATCTAAACAGAAAGTGTTTTGTTTCTTTTTATCTGTGTTTGAAATAAAGTTAAAAAAGAGGAAGGCTGCACACGTTCACTGTGCAGCATGGGAAAAATAATGATTCTTTCTAATACAACCTCTCCTGTTTGTTTATTCCTACTAGTTGATATACTGTGGCAAGCTTTTTCTTCTCAGAAGGGATGTCTTTAGAGGGACAAAATTGGGAAAGATACAATTACGAGTTACTTCTGGTTGAGTCATTAAAGATCTCTAAGTTTAGAGATTTCGCATTAATCCATTTTGGGCTGAAAGTGCAGGATGCTTTTATATAAAACTTTGTATTCAGTTTCAGGTTTTGGTAACAGGGGGAATTGGGGGTGTGGGTGAAATTGCAGTTTCTTGGAGGAGAGGAAGAAAATTACAGAAAAATCTGCTACTCACAGTCCCTGAGCTGTAAATTTCCAAGAACACCTTAGTAAATCTGTTCAACATAACTGTAGGCTCTTGTGTTCCATGCTAGGGCAATACGTACCCATCAAATTGTAATTCCAAAAGCAGGGGGGTTTGCCGTTTTTAGAGGAATGGAAGCTCACAATCCACCGCTTGCTTGTCTGATTCTTCCCTTTATTTAAGAGCTGTGAATCAGAAGCTTTTTTCACTGAATAGCTTAGAGGATCTGTGCTGCACTGCAGCATGCAGTTTTCTCTGAGAAGAATTATAAGCAATAATTAAAACCAAAACATTATTCTTGGAAAATGTTGAATTATTAAGAGGTAGTGGCTTGAGGTGGAGTCACAAACAGAAAACTCTGATGAGGTGGTTGGTACTCCTTTCTGCAAATACAGAAGCTATTAATGCTCTGCACATAGCATGCAGTTTATTAATGCATGCCAAGGTTTTTACTCTAGTTTACAGGGCAGGCTATTCTGTTGATAAAATTTCCTTTTACAGAGGGTCAGCTGAGAGTGGATGCCAATGTTTCTGTGCATCACCCTGGAGAGCCTTATGGAGTGAGGACTGAAGTGAAGAATATCAATAGCATACGATTCCTGGCAAAAGCAGTAGGTAAATGATGGTTGCTTCATTTAAAGAGTATTGTAGACACTTTATGTGGTCTGACATGAAGTATGTCAGCCTTAGAGTGCAAAAATTGGTTTCAGATGCCCTGACTGGCTTTGCCTGGGTGTCCCTTCCATGCACCTTGACTGTGAGTCCAGGAGTCCCATTTAAGCTCAGGCTGGGGCCTTCAGACTTGGTCTGAGCTACATCACCTATGTGCCAGTTTTCAGCCCTGTCTCCTGATGGACCTTTCTGTAGTCTTGTTCACAGTGCTGTCTCTGGATTTACCTCCTTCTGCTTCTGACTGCAGTCTGTGAATGGAGCCTAGACCCAGCTCATCCCCTCGCCTGAACTGGGACTGTCAGTGAATCCTGTTAGTAGCACATTCCCCTGCCCATGCTGTTCAGACTGGTGGGACTGCACCAGATAGTGACGGCTCTGCCTGTGCTGTGATCACCCTCAGCTCCTGGCTTATCCCTCCTTGTGGAGCAGCCCTGCTCTTGCTGCTTGCTGACAGAATAAATCTTAGTATGGGGTACTCTGGGGATAGCAGCCATATTAGTTTGCAGTTTTGTTACAGAGGTAACCCTCTACCTGCAAGAAGAATAAAGTAGGTGATTCAATGCCTAGCATGTTTATTATTGAAATATGTTAGCAGTAGCTTTGTGTCCTCCAGCTTAGAGGATTGTTTTCCACTGAGTGTGGTAGGTGGCGTGTGAAGTTCAGATGCGGGTTGGGTATGAGCAAGAAAGGATGATTATTGCATGTCCAAAAGAAAACTCAACTGGATGATTTGGAAGGTCACTAGGAATGTATGGCTTGGCTGCAGTGCCTGCGAGAAAATGTTTTATATTTAAAGGGAATGAAAGAAGATGAGGAAAACTTGCAGAGAAGGAAACGGTTCTGGACAGAGAGACAGTGACTGATAATTCTACCTGTAACTACTGTGGTTGATTTCATTAAGGTTGAAACAACAAACTTATTCTGTTACTGCATAGCAGTGAAAAATGAAATACTGGAGTGTGCAAAGGCTAATAATGCAGTATAATAACCGTACTCCTTTTTCTTTTGTTTCTGTCAGACTATGAAATACAGAGGCAAATTGAAGAACTTGAAAATGGAGGAACAATTCTGAATGAAACAAGAGCCTTTGATTCCAAGCTTGGGTGAGTTTTTGTTTTGGGGGAACATCAGGAATAGCAGCTTTGGAGTGTCATGGATACCTACTGACATAATCAGGAGAGGTAACGTGGTATTGCTCAACTTCTCTCCTCTAAAGCCAATGTTCTCAAGCATAGTCTCCTGACATAGTAATCTCTTCTTAAAGTTAAGACTTTTTCACAGCAGGCTGTGTTATGTCAAACAGGAAAATAACTGTCCTCTTTCTTATGCACATTCTTTGAAGTGGCTTTGAGAAGTTCTTCTAATCTTTGTGAGGCAAGTTTTTGCCATAAAACTAATTCTGTGGTGTACCTCTTACCACATCTTACTTGTTTTGGCTTTATTTTAGGTGCACTGTACCAATGAGAGACAAAGAAGGAAAACAGGATTACCGGTAATTTATTTTTTTTTTTGTCAAATAAAGTTAACATTTCAAGAACCGATAATTTAAGGGATCAGTCCTTGTGTGTAGTCAGTGTAATGAGCATGTAAAGATAGCATAGTGAGTATATATTGGAAGTTTACCTTCCGCTGGAAAGGGAAGAGACCTATCAAAACCAGTGCTAGTCAGAGCAGTTAAGATCTAGAACTGTGTCTCATCTCTGCTAAACCCATAGACCTTTCCCAAAACCTAAGTGTGTAGCTCAGAGTGGGTAAGTTGAAAGTTTACTTTGTGGCCAGTACAAGAGTATTCTTAAGAAAGCCTGACATAAAGTGTAAGAATATTCGGAGTTATTGCTCCCTTTTTAAGTAAATACCAAGGGAAATGGTTTTCAGATAGCAGACCCTGCCTCTCAGTGCTTAAATTCTGTGATCATAGATCACAGTCACTCTTTGAAAATCCTAACTATTATTGAAGTGTGTCAGCATTCATAGGCACGTTTCTACCTTAAGGTCTTTGTCGACCTAATGAAGATGTTGACCTTGCTAAGTACTTCTTGCCTTTCACCAGTGTGAGGTGATAGCTATCAAACCATAAACAGCCATCCAAGAAGGATTTAGCCACCCAAGAAGGATTTAGCCAGAGGGTGAGGAGACAAGGTTCTGCTGGGAACAAGTTGCTGGCAAAGTGTTGCAAAGTAGCAGCACAGCTGCTTAGTGCCTTAGTGTGGGAGGCAGTCACAGTGGTGTCTGGAGGGAAAGAGTGACATAGTTCACTGCTCTGGGCACTCTTTCTCCTGCTCTGTGCATGTCTTCCCCCTCCCATGCTTAGTGTAATTTTAGTGCTGATCCTCCCAGTAGTTCCCTAGCTGTTCATCCCAGAGACAGTCTTCCTGTTACTCCCAGAGTTCACTTCCCAGCTAGAGAATTATAGTTCTGTAGGAGAACTTTCAGAACCTCTCAGCTTTGCCATATCTGTGTTCCTGTTAAATCTGCGTAGCACTGATCTTACTAGAGCGGAGCAAGTATTTGAAAATATCCCACAAACTTAAAATCTACTTTTTAAATTACTGATTGTAGAAATGCAGCAGAAAAGTCAGTGATAATTTTGTGAATCCCTTATTATGGTAGGGCTGGCATAAGGCTTATTTACTAAGACTAATTCAAGCAAATACAAAAGAAGATTCATTAAAGCCTAGGCAAAACTGGGGAGTCTGAGGTATTTCAAATAAGGACCAGAAAGGTTATTACTAGTACTAAGGTTATTATCAGTATTAAACTGCGGGGGAGGGTGTTGAGATTTATTTTTTTTTTGTCCTGACTGCTGCACATGATATTTTAAACTTAAGATCTATGTTTAGGCAGATTTGAAATAGAAATTACAGTAAATGTAGAGGGTGCCCCATGTCCTTTATTCTGACACTTTTGAACCCCTCATTTCATCATGTTAAGAGCGTGGTTTCTGCTTCAATTGCAGTTATTTGAGTGGTTTGAATTGGCCCTTCTTTTTAAGGGAACTTTTTGTTCTGTGGCAGCACCCTACTGAGCACAGTGACTTTGCTTTTAGCACAGCATGGGATTTCAGAAAGACTTTTGAATTTAGTCTGAAAAAGGTTACAACCTGCCCAGATCACTCCTGGCCACTGGCTGTCAGTCTGGGTTTTTCCCTGCCAATCCACTCCTGGTTTTGTTCAGATCCACAATTCATGGTTGATGGTAGTAGGAGTGAGTTGTTTCCATATCTATTCTTCCTGGGTTTATTGGCATTTTTTATTATTATTTTGAGTGCAGAAGTGTTTTAATTACCCCTTTTCCATCATCAGCTCTTCAATAATCAGTGGCAAATACTCAGAGAAAACAGAGGCTTTGCAGAGGCTGTTCTCTCACTACTTAACAGTGATATAGCAAGTCATGAATTTTTAATATTTTGTTTAGTTGAAAAAATAATACAACTTCCAGGTAAATATAAACTTGTGATATACATGTTGTTGCTTGTTGTTTAGCTTCTGACTGAAAATAACTATAAAGGATATTTTCATTTTTACTAGCTTCATGCCAGAGCCAAACCTTCCTCCATTGATTCTGTATGATACAAAATCTTTGCCAGCTAATATGAACCATCAGCAAGTGGTAAATATTGATTGGATTCATGAGAGACTTCCTGACCTCCCCAGTGTGAAGAGAGCGAAGCTTGTTGAACAGTATGGGATTCTTCCTGAACACAGCTTCACCTTATTGGTAAGTCTATTGATCAAGTGCTAAAAGAAGCCTAGAAACTTCAAAAGTTGCATGGTTTTGAAAAGATTTACAAATGTCATATAAACCAGCTGTCAGCTCTTACGGATGCTTTTATTTGGAGATATATTCAGTGTATAATTTATATCTTGAAGCTATATACATGAATGGTGGGGAAAAGAAACCATACACAGTGCACCTAGAAGTGTTTCTCATGCAAGGGGCAGTCAAATAACTGTTATTTAATATTGATCTTGTCTGTCTGCACATGGATGCACCCGTGACAGGATACAGTAAACACACAACTTCCGGCTGAAAAACTCTTGTCTGCAAGTGCCTGCTTCTCTTGTCTTTGGGTGTGGAGCAAAGCTGGGCACCTTGTCAGTATTTAACAAATCGGTAGATGTGTTTTCCTGACTACAGAAGCAAAACCCAATGTTTCAATCTTTCAGTTTCATGTGCCTGTTGATCTGGTTTTGAAAAAACACAGGCTTATCCTTAGGTAAATACACTGAGTGGCTGTACATCAGCTTCAACCTCACAATGCAGATTACTGGGGATAGGTTCAGAAGAGGGGATGAAGAAAGCAAAAGATGTGGCAAATACAGATTTAAATAAGGAAGTGACAGCAAAATGTCATAACTTCCAAAATTATTCTAAAGGACTTTCAACTTCTTAAATGCAAACTGGGTCATCTCTGTTTCCCAGTGGTAACTCTTGTGGGGAGTTTAGCATACTCATCCAGGATTAGACATTTCATATAGCCAGCTAAGCTAGGACAGTGTCCTGCTTTGGTTACCTCTGTGATGAGTGGGTGCAGGAGGACTTCTTTAGAGTAAGATTCAGAGTGAAACTGTAAGTACTTTTAAATTGTCCTCTGGAGGAGTTCCTTTCCTTTGACTATAAATATGGGGAAAGCAGTGCACATAACTGCCTAATATCCCTCCTTTGTGTGTCTGTTATTTAATACACTTGTAGAGAAGCTGATTCTACAGAAAAAAAATTGATTCTTTCTTCTGAAGAAAGCTGTTAGGAAAACTGCTTCTGTGGTTGTGTGCTATTTTAGCAAGTTGCGGATTATTTCAGTGTTTGGTGGGCAGGTGACTCATAAGTCTTTTAAAGTTGTGAGGCTGCAGAGATAGCGTTGAGAGGTGTCAGTATTTCTTACTGTTCTATTTCAAAATGTGATTTTGCAGCCAGTACTCCTGTCTATGCATACTTTTTTTTTTTTTCACATCAATACATTTCTCACATATTAAAATGAACAGAGCTCTGAAGGGTAAATGGGTCCTGAACCTTTTTTTCTGACTTTTTTTTCCTTCTTCTCCCCCTCTGTGGTGGGTTGACCTTGGCCAGATGCTGCGCGCCACAGTTGCTTGCTCATTTCCCTGCTGGTGGGATGGGAAAGACAATAGGAAGGGCAAAAGCAAGACGACTTGTAGCTTGAGATAAAGACAAATAAATGAAAGAAAGAAGAAGGGAAGAACCTGAAAGTGATGTGAATGCCATCACTCAGGGCCTCCCACAAATAGAGTGATGCGCAATCAGTCTCCTGTCCATGAGAGTGACTACTTCCCCAAAAATCCCCTTCCTTTAGTTTTTCTGGTTGAGCAGGGCATTATATGGAATGGAATATACCCTTGGTCAGTTTGAGTTAGCTGTTGAGGTTTTGTCACCACCCCGCTTTGTGCCCACCTGCAGCCTACTCACTGTGGTGTGCAGAGTGGGAGAAAGAGAAAGTACTGCTCAGCAGCAGCCAAAGCACCAGTGTGTTGTCAGCACTGCTTTAGTCACAAATCCAAAACACAGCACCCTCTTCAGAAAATAAACTCTGTCCCAGCCAGACGCAGTACACCTACTCCTTTCACTTGGCATCAACACACTTCTTGGCTTATTTCAATTTTGCTAGTATTGATGACTTCTGCTGCATCAGAAGAAGTTATCTCTATCACCTACACCTATATATTTGCCTCATCAACTGCCCTTTCTTTCCAGCTGTTCTCTGAAATCCACTGTTGCCTTTACTTTTTCCTTTTAGCTTCTTTTTTTTTTCTGTTTTGCCACACATAAGACAATTAATGAGCTCCAAGCTGAAATTTGGG
Source organism: Psittacus erithacus (assembly GCA_009867235.2). NCBI lineage: Eukaryota > Metazoa > Chordata > Aves > Psittaciformes > Psittacidae > Psittacus > Psittacus erithacus. The sequence goes on from WYDI02023054.1 coordinate 18,569, forward strand.
ATTCAACTTGTAGTAGGATAATGCATCCATTTGAATGCATGAAGTGAACACATTCTTTATTGTGGGTCTTCTTTTATTGTGCATTTGAATGTCAGCATGTATACTTTCCATAAAAGTTGCTTGCTTGTTCACTGGGAGACTACTTAACCTTAATTCATCTGAAAACGGTATGTCTGTTGCTGTGTTAAGCTTACATCAGAAGTTGCAGGAGGCTGTTGATAGGGCCAGATGCACAAATCTAATGAGTGTTCTTTCAGGTTAGAGCGCCCAGGAGTGCTCATTAAATAAATGGCAGTGATAGAGGGACGACTCTTGAAATATAAAATCTCTGTGCTGTGCCAGCTTGTTAGAGAAAAGATTACACGTTGAAGTTGTAATGAAACAGTACCATACTTCAGCATGCAAGTTAGTTTCTGAGCTTGCTTCGTGAGATTTATTCTCATATACAGTAGCTGCCTATTGGTACTGCAGTACTGAGAATCTGAGACCTCCTGCTTTGCAGTAGAGAATGTATTGAAATGGGAGGGGAGCATTATCTATTCCTATCTTTATGGCTGAAATTTCTTAAGTGTAAACTGCTATTTTTTTGACATTTTGTATAAATTGTGAAAATAAATGAAGCTTCTGATTTCTTCTTTGTGAAGAAACAATTCTTTGAGCCATGTAGTCTACAGAGTATTTGAGTACTCGATTTCTGCATACAGTTCCTACTTTGCTGTGTAAGCTGGTAGCCTGGCAAATACTTCAGTCAAGAAGGATCTCGGACAACTTTGCCAGTGATGGTATTATAGTATTTTTGTCTTGCTTCCTGTTGAGTCAAAAAATGAGATGTATTGGCATAGACATGACTGTCTGTGTTTTGTTTTCAAAAAGCATGCTGAGTGAGGTCTGGGGAGGTCCAACCAAAAAGTAGATCAATTGTCACAGTAAAGCACTGGGGAAAAAAAGAGTCTGATTTGAATTTGAATTCCTTTCTTATTTGAATTCCAGGCCTTCCAAAGCATTTACTGTTCCTCTGCTTACTCAGAAAGTGGCCATTCCACTTTGGCTTTGGCTTCTTGCTATGGTGGAACAGTTATGTTGGTGAATCCTTCGAACAGTCAAAAGCAGGATGCTGTAGAAGTTGGTTTTGACCATTTTGTTTATGACATGCTGTCCTCATACATGTTGGCGTGCAGGTGAATTTAAGCTTACTTTTAGAATTTAAAGAACTCACAAGAACCTGTAGGAAAAAGTTTGGGCTTTGATTTCTCCGCTTGTCTGCTTTATTAGGCTAGATTTTCTGGGCATTTTTCCTCAACAATCTCTCACATTTTTGCAGCAGTTGTTATCTCACAGTTGGTTATTGTGGGAACTGTGATGTTGAAAATGGAATAAGAAAGCAGAAAATGACATTTTATTTGTGAACAATGATGTAGTTTTCTTCTTCAATTCTTTGGGAAACATTATTGGTGTTTAAAAGCATAAGCTTGCATTGCAGATCCAGCACCCCTAAAGACTGCCCCTGTGGTATTCTGTAAGATTATGTACTGCTTTAAACTTGTTTAAAAAGCATCTGAAATCACTCCTCCAGCAGTTTTTTTGACATCTCAGGACTATGAAATGATCATTTTAAACCATGTCTAAAAAAGAAATTTCATCTGGTTGAAATATTGGTATGTTAGGTTTCATGCCAGTGAGACTGGCATGAAAAACTGTCATTGAGAAAGTTACAGCCTATTTGGTGTGTAATGGAAGCACCAAGTGGGCCTGGATCACAAACACAGTGCTGCGATTCCAGATTTCTGATTTTCCTGCTCTGAAGATTAAAATACATTATTCAGAACTAGGGAGCACAGTCAAGTTTAGCATTCCTGTAAACCAGCATGTTGGAGCGTGCAGTGGTTTACAGTTCAGATCTATCACAAGGAATAGGAGTGTGTGTGTTGGTGGTTGGAGCCTATTTGGCATGAAGGAAGTTGACCAAAACGCAGAACAAATTAAGTTTGAGTAGTGCAGTGTGTAGAAATGGAAGGTAATGAAGTTATGCCTGCGTTTTTTCCTACTATGACTAAGTAAGAAAAATGTTTCTTCTCTGTCAGCCATTTTGGTGTTCTGATATTCTGCCTCACTCATTTCAGTGAAGCACTGGGTTTTCCTACTCTGTGGCTACAGAAAATGACAGTCCCTTTAAAAACCCTAAAATGCAAAGGAATTTTGAGGAGGGTTTTTATGTGCCCAAGTAGTGAGTATGGGGTTCAAAACCTGGTAGCATGTAAGTCTGAGTATTTCTGGGCTTTTTTGCTCTTGCTGCCTGAAAATCATGTGATTAAAATGTTAATGCTGAGTATGTTGTCCTTGACTTGGAAAGGTCTTGCAGCAGGGTCAGAGCCATAGCTCCAGCCAGGCTGTTGATATCCAGAGATCTTAATGTGCCCGCTGTGTGAGATAGGCTCTCTAGCCTACACATGATGGAAGCGCAGACATGCTGCATCTGAGTTGCGTAGCCTGTGTTCAGCCATGTGGCAGCTGTAGACACTGGTTTTGTGCGCATTTCAATGTTGTAGCTACACCTACTCTGTCTGGAGTGTTTGTAAAACCTTCTGCAGCACGTGTAAAGGAACCAGCATTTATATTTGCTCATTTTCCTACATAAATTGGACAGGTGGTTTTGTGGAAGGGAACCCACTCTTTAAATAATCATTGTGTGTTTGCGCTATTGAATCCTGAGGTGAATTAGAAAGAGTACAGTACTTAGGAATGCATCATTTTAGCTATTCCACTTAACACAGTTTTTAATCGAGTTGACTGTACTTTGGTACAGTATCTGGCTTTTTCTTAAGCCAGGTTTGTTGCTCTAGGCTATTTAGCCTTAATTTCACAATCAAATTTCATCATTTGATTACAAAGTAACTGCTAGTTAAATTTATAAGAACACTGGAAAAAGAAGGGAATTGTGTCTGTGCATATTAGATGGATAATGAGGAGGAGGTACAAGATTTACAAGGTTTACCTCGTTCACAAAAGACCTCAGTGGCTTTCCTAGGCTGAGACATTGGTTTCTTTGCTGGTGGTCTCAAGGTAAAGGGGGGAGGGGTCTGATTTTTGTCACACCAGCTTTACAGCACCTCAGCCATTACTCTTAAGTACATTTTCACGTTTCACAGAACAGAGGGCGGTAGTCTGCAGTCTTATCAAAAGCCATACATCATCACAATGTGCTGTCTATAGCTGTTGGAAGTTTGAGTTGTGAAAGTTTTGAGGAGGAAAGTCTAAAACTCTGTATCGCAATGGTGATAAATTGCCTTTGAAACCCAAGGCAAATTAGACTGTTTTGGTAGGGGGGTGTTTGAGGGGAAAAGTCAGGCTTTGGTTTAGTGCTTACCTAAACTCTTTTTGCTCAGAGCTGTTCAGAGATCTGCGTGCAGTCAGTATGTGCTTGGGAAATGTATTTGCTGCGATGACAGTATACTTAGAATAGCTCCTTGGCTGTCTCTGAGCTGTTACCTCTCAACTTCTGAGAGCTGGCTTGTCCCCCTGCGTTTTTATGCCACGCACTGCAGAAGTTCAGTGGCATGCTGGATTTGGATTCCTCCTTGAAAAGGTAGGAGGTGCCACTTACTATCTCTTCAACCTTCGGTAGACCTAGTGAGTTCTGTGCTACAGTTACAGATCCATCACTGCCTTGATGACAAACACCACAGCATTCAACAGACTGTGCAGTATCTGTTCTTCTAAAAACACCCTCAGATTTCACTTAGGCTATAAATTGAATCCCCTACTGTCATATCTTCTGAGCATTTAGGGTGCTGTGGAAAAGCCTACGTAGCTTCTCTGGAGGGAAAAAATACAACTCTGCTTCTTACGTTATGACCTTTCCATATCATTGAAGGGTGAATGCAAGCTAAACTTACTCCTTCAATTCAAAATAAACAGAAGTGATTGCAAGATTGAGTGAAATATCTGTAGACAGCTTCAGGAAAATTCTCTTCTAAAAGGTAGCGTGACAGCCTGGTAGATTGGCAACATTATATTTGCTAGCATTATACTTACTGAAAACATATGAAAAGATGAGAAAGCTTCTCTCCAGATGCTAATTTTAGGGAGGAGTTAAGAGGAGGATCATATTTATTGGAATTGCCATTGAAACAGGCGGGCGGGCAGGGTAAGCTGTGTGTACCTGTTCTAGGCATAACATTGCTGCTATACTAATAAAATTCCTCCAAAGTCTTGTGACTTTGCAGTGGATTCACAAAACCAAGTTTACTTTAGGATTGAGTATTTATGCTCCAAATGTAATTGTATAGTTAATGATGTTTGCACTCTGGTAACTTTTTGCTGCATTTAACTTTCCTTAAACAGAATGAAGATGGATTAACAGAATTCTTTGAAAATGTGGTAAAACATACCCAGATGAAGCCAAAGAAAGTGATCGGCTGGATTCTGAATGACCTGCTCAGTTATTTGAACCAACATTCCCTTACAGTAAAGGAAAGGTCAGGCTTCTTGATTACTACAGCTGTGAAACAAAAGTGATCCTTTCCTCATGTGTCATGGATAGTATAGTGTCACTCCATTGCTCGCTTCTGCTTTAGTGACCTATAAAGTTCATTGTGCTAGGGTCAGTACTGTGTAGGTCTTGATACTGTCATGCTGAATGAAGTTAACCAACTATCTTGCAAAGAAGAGGACTATGTAGTTAAAAGTAGTGATCAGTCTTCCTTCTTTGGAATATGGCAATGGTAAGGTAAAGTCAGACTATCAAACCTAAAGCTGGGTAGAGTGTGTCTACTAGTTTGTCATTGCTAAACGGTGTGATCTTTAGCCTTACTCTGTGAAGTAACTTCTGTCCTTTTTCCCTAGCCCAGTCAGTTCTTCTATCCTGGCTGACCTTCTGAACCTTCTAGAAAAAAAAGAAATATCTTCTACAGCAGCCAAGCAGGTAAGTACCTTCTTGATTTTACTGTACCTTGAATCTGTGGCTGCTTACTCCATTCATGTAGCAATCTTGTAATCAATGTGTGCCAGTACATTGGTTGCTTTTAAAGGAAATCTTTTGAGTGTTGATGAAAGGTAAATGTCATATGTATACTATATAGATGGAAATGCCTTGTGTATATAATCTTACAGATACATCTGCATATTCAGTGTTAGAAGGAGGTACAAACCCAATAGTAGATCTAAGCAATGTAAACTGAAGTCAGTTAAGTAATCTTTCTCCTGAACAGACTGGACTCTAGATCTCAGTTTCACAGTTTGAGCCAGTTGAGCTGAGTCTGTCAGTTACTGGGTGCTATGGGGAGAGTAAGGTCTATGTTCCTAAGCATTAGCGTGTGGAAAAAGCTAGAATTCACCTGGGCATAGTCACAGAAAGAGTTCTGCTATTGGTGTACCCTTGAGTCAGAAGTGGAGAGGTCTGGCCTTTCTTTTATTCCTGCTTCTTTGAGCAAGGGATGTCATGGACCTCTCAAGCAAGCACAAATGGGAAAACTAGTTTCTCCATCTTTTAAAATGTCATCTTGCTTAGAACAGTCTGAAAAAGCAGCTTGATGATTTGTATCTAAAATTGTGAACTGCTTATGATGGGTATGGTGACTGCTGTGCCTACAAACAAAACCTGGAGGGTTTTTGTGATAGGGAGTAATCTGTAATTCACCTTCAGTTGTTGCCAGCTCATTTATGTGGAATGCATTGTCTTTTCAAATTAATTAGTATCCTGTAGATGAATACATTAGGTGAGCGTTTCTTCTCAGGTGTTTATCAGTGAAAATTTTAATGAAGATACTTAACTTGCCTTGTCTGCTTTCAAACATTTAACACTCTGGAATACACAGGGCAGGTTTCCATCTTTTTAGCACATAGTGATTTAATCAAAGTACAACTTGATAGCTTTGAAGTCAGTTCAGGCTTTTAGTATGATTGTACACCGAGTGTAACTGTTGCAAATGCAGCTGTTTGCCCTACTTGGAGACATTTGAACTCTCTGGTTTGCTGTTTTCTTTTTTGGGGATGCTTGTGGTTCTGACTGAGGTTGGTCTTGTTGTTGGTCTGCTTCTGTGAATAGCCAGCTGCATATGACAGGTGTCATAAATAAGGATTTAAGTGCCTGACTTCAGGTGTGTGCATTTGGAAATTTTGGAAAAGTAAAAGCTTCAAAAAGATGATAAAGTATTAATAGGAAAAGCATTGGCATGCAGAGCAGTTCTGTGCCTGCGGGGTTATGGCACACCCATCAGTTTGGTGTCAGCATTTGAAAGAGAAACTTCAGAACTCCAGCCTTAACTCTGGGCTTCCTTGCGACGGTAGAGACAGGGACTAATGCTCTTCTACGGGAGTTTTTTGCCTTGTGATATATTTGTGTGCCAGCACTTCTGACAGGTTATGAAACATCAAGAATTTCAGAGATGCTTTTCTTGTTTAATTACTAAATCCTTGTAATGAGCACATTGTGCTCAGTGTTCTGAAGTCGGACACAGAAATAACAATACTGTTAGCCATCACTGAGTGATCCCGTCAAACTGCAGAAACCTTACCACATTTAGAAAAGTATTTTGGTTGCCTGGATGTCAGAAGAATAACAAATGTTTATAACAATTCTCAGCAGTAGGCAGAGATAGGGGATGGCCTGAGGGCAGAGAGGGCTATATATACACACCGGCAGATGAATTGCAGCACTTGGCGTGGGGGGGGGAACAAATTGCAGTGGTAGAGACAGATCCAATGAGAAAGGATGGAAGGGTTCCATGGGGTGAGTGCACAGACATGCAGACACATACATGCTCGCTGCAGGAAGCTATTAACAGTTTAAATTTTTTAAGAGGTTTTGTGTTCTGTCTCTGCTGTATAAGGCTCTAAAACACAGGCAGATGAAAGCTGTGAGCACTGATTATAGACAGAACATTGTATGGTAGGATGCATATGTCAAGGAAAGGGCACTGTGTGCTTAGATAATTGCCACTTAGGTAATTACAGAGCTCACGCCCAACTTCCCATCAAATATAGCATCCTACTCCAGAGGTCTCCGAAGCAGCTCCAGAATGGCATGCCTGTGCAGAGAGGAATAGCTTTAGCTCTGCCATTTTGCAGGGTGGTGGAGTGATCGTGTCCTGAGTTAGGGGACTTGCATAGGCGTTCTGAAGCTCACAGCGGGAGGTGCCCATGCTGCTCACCACAGCTGAAACCAGTCTGATGTGGTGAGGATCATGCCTGAGATAGGGCCCTAGTCCTGGTTTGCAGGGCTCGCAATGGGCACTTTACTGGTATAAGGGGCTTGCCTTTGAGTTATGGCACTGTGGGAGGAGGCTGGGTCCTGCAGCAGGGAAGTAGAAACTTGCCTCTGCTGCTGAAAGACATGCTGAAACAACTCCATTTGGACACCCTTGTGTGTTCTCTGGGGATCTGTAGCAAGGTACGGAGCAGAGCAGACCACAGGTCTTGTTTACTTCTGCAGCTGTATAGGTCACACACGTAGCAGTTACTTCAACAGACCCTTGGAACGCCTACTTTAAAGTAGAGAATAGGGAAATGAGTACAGTACACAAATCTAAACAGAACCATCTGCTTTGACAATTATGGCTCCACCATCTGGAGGACTGAACCCAGCCTGCCCCTCACTTTTGTCAGAGGCTGAGGGACAACTGCCAAACATCAAGGCTTCCATCCTGGAAATGAGAGATGCCCCCAGGACTGGCTCAAGTGGTACTGCCTGCTGCTTCCCTCCCACCCTTGGCAGCAAATCACTGCAGATAGGGTTTCCAGTTGGAGCGTTCTCAGGAACAACAGTCAGCTGGCACATTCACTGATTGCAAAATGTTTGATATGATGCCCGTGGCAGCCAGACATGTAAGTCCTGATTAATTCATCTTGACCAATGGTTTGCTTGCTATGCCTGTGTATGTGGAGACCACAGAACATCATTAAACTCTAATCATGCTCAGGTAGGAATCAATAGTAGAAACTACTGAGATTTCAGTAATGGAAATGAGGCCTGAGATTCTTGTTTTGGCTCTGGAGACTTCATCGTTTGCTCCTCCTGTTCTGGTGCAGGCAGTTTGTGTAAATGACTTGAAATAATTTTTTAAACTGCTTTCTTTAGATTCATACTCCGTGCCAAGCAGAGAAACACATTTTTAAAAGTGCTTCTTTGACAGGTCTTGGCCACATCTCTTTCTGCTTTCCTACATACCTGTAAACAAGAAAGGGCTTTGACAACATTGTTGTTCTGCTAGTAAAGTGGAGATGCTTGTTGCCAAATTGAAAAGTACACACAATGCAGATGTCACAGGGCAAATCTGGTGTCTTCAAGGTTTCTAATGGGCAAGCTTTTCTCCATGCCAAGAGATGTTTGGCATAGGAATAGCAGGGAATCAGAGCTGGATCTCTAGCTGTCAAGCTGTCCTGCCTCTGATCTAAGTCAGCCTGATGTATGAGTTGCTCCAAGGTAACTCTGCCATGGTCGGCTGTGTAGATTTTGTTGCTGATTTTCCCCTCCTGCAACCCATGACATCCTGCTTGAATACATATCCATCCTAAAAATCCCATCTGCCTTTTTCCAGGAGAGTGCTATGGCTTATTCATTGTCCAGCCCCTGATTTGTACAACACTTCAGAGTCTCCAGGGCATTTTGCTATGGGCTGTGCTGTGCAAAGAGGACAGGGCTCCTTCTGAGGGGTGATGTGCTGTCCTTGTGCCTTGGGAGGCTTCGAGGACAGAACACTTCCTGCTAGGTCCCTCAGGGAAGGAGCAGAGGGGACTGCCTGGGGTAGCAATGGAGTGTAATGAAAATAACCAGCCTGCAGAAAAGCTGAATCTCTGTTGGATGTATTTCTTTCTACAGGTATTCCAGGTAGCACTGGCATAATGGCTTTTAAGTACTGCATTAGAAGGAAGATCCGGTAGAAAAGACATCATATACTGCACTGATTTATTTAGACAGAAACATCTGAAAGCTTTATTTATAGCAGGTGTAACTCTGGCTGCTTATCAGTAAATTTAATATTGTGATGTTCCTTTAACCCTCCTTGGATAAAAACAAGATGTAGCTACCACAGTACAGCTGCGTCTCAGTGCCTGCTCTCAAGGGCTCCAGCAGACTGATAAGATCCCATTAAAAGCTTTGGGGTGCCGCTGGCAGACAGATCTTCTCTTGGAGGAATTGTGTCAATGCATGGTTCTTAAATACCTGTTGTGGCTATGAAATTCTTTAACTGAAGGTCTTTTGTGCCAGAAAATTTGCCATGCTGAAGAAAACTGCTGAGATAGCTAAGATAAGCCAAGATACCATAGAATCATAGAATAGTTAATGTTGGAAAGGACCTTAAGATCATCTAGTTCCAATCCCCCTGCCCTACCATCCCACATGCTTCATTTTCTCGAAGTTGCCTTGCTGCCCTGCTAATGGTTTAACGCACAGTTTGAATGCCCCTTCTTGTCTCCCATCCCAGGCTTCTCTTTCTCCTGCAATGAGTATTTAATGCTGAAATTTTGCCATGACATCCATTTCCGTATTGGTACCCAAGCAGTGGCCCAAACATAAAATTACATCTTCAGCTCAGGATGGAGCACAAACAGCTGCTTTAATGAGGGTTTTATTTCTCTCCTCCCACAGCTCTGGAATAAGAGCAAAGTGAATACAGAGAATGACTGCCCAAGGAAATTGTTTTTTTATAAATGTTCTCTTCTTTCCAGTTTATTCCAGGGCAATAGCCCTGCTGCAGCGTAGGCAAACAACTAGCATTCACAGGTGATTATTCCAGAGGCGTGGGTTCACCCAGCCATCCAGTACTTGGAGGTGATGCATAGGTGGGCTGGAGCTGCTGCATTCATTCTGCTCAGTGCTATTTTTCTTCTGTTTTGTCATACATACCCTCATTACAGCTTGCTGATGAGGACTGGTAATGGGGTGAGTTACCTGGGATTGGACTTAGTACAATAGTTAGCTAATGGTCAGTTCCCCGGGCAGAGACATTGCTCATGAAAATACATTTGCTTAGTGCTCTCAGACAGTTCTTGTGAATTGTGTGAGATGAGCATGAGTACTGCCAGAGGAGCAGCCCTGCTGGCGGTGACTGTCCTGCCATCCATGGTGACCCCCTCTCCCAGTGAGGTGTGCTCAGAAAACACCTGTGATGAGGTACGGTACTGGCACTGGTGGTAGCAGGCAGCCCCTGGTGCCGTGGTAGGCTGCAGAGCACCGGTTGCAAACCATTAACCTCTGATCATGCAGTAAGTGAAAATGCTTCATCTTATTTCAGGGAGCAGAAAAGGAGGGAGAGTGCAAGAGCTCTTTCAGCAAGGACTAAATCTTGGGTTTGTTCAAATTTAGACAATCTGCTGTTGCTTTAAATAAAACCTGGCTTCTTGGATCAGTAATTGAAATACTGCATGTAAACAACCTTGCTAAGACACTGACCTCTGGTACACATTGTGGCTTTCAGGTGCTTGGGGAATTGTGGAAGGGAGAAGCGAAGACTCCTCTTGAAATTGTTAAAGAAAAGAAACTTGAACTGATACAGGATCAAGAAGCACTTGAACAGATCTGCCAGGCGGTGATTGATGGACAAGAAAATGAGGTGATTATGATGGTGGAGGGAAGCTTGTGCTCTAGAGCAGTATGTGGCACTAAAAAGAGGGTTAAAATGGTCTCTCTTTTTTTTCTCCTGTTGATTGGCATTTGAGCTGTAGAGCCAGTATAGGAGCAGTAAAGCTGCTGCTGAGCGATTATCAGCCTTTTCTTCTCCTTTCTTATTTTACTGAGTGTTTTTTTAGAAATTGAAGCTTGCACAAAATGATCAGCAGAAGAAATTGCCAGTCTGGCTAACGCGCCAAGTCATTCTGAGACACCATGAAAACTTAATGCAGGAAAGCAAAACTGCAGGGCCCTATCCCTCTACAGCTGTACCACCATTAACCTGACCCACTGCCTGGCCACCTCACTCTGATTTTTACGTCATCCTTTGTGATATTAGGACAACACTGTTAAACTGTTCCAAAGCTGGAGACTGAAGCTACCTGCCAGCAAGGAATGTATTAGTTATGGAATTAGAGGCTGTACCAGAGCTGGCAAGGCAACAATTTTTCTTGCATCTGTCTCTTCCCTATGTCCCTGTCTCCCTTCACTGCCAAAGAGAGGAGTCCAGCTGGCACTCACTGTGGGGTGGCAAAGAGCTGGGCCCTATGGCAGTGGTGGCTCCAGAGCTGCTTCCCTTCTGCTCTGCAAAAGGGAAGATGAGGGTTTGGCTCTTCCCCATCTCCTCGGGAGGACACGTAGCAGCCTGTGTGGCTTATCAGTCTAACAAAGTCTGAGCTGGGAGAAACGGAAAACAAACTTGTTTATCGTGAAGGGGAGGAGCACGAAGGGATCCTGACAGAATCTAAAATCCGCCTTATAAAAAGCAAAATGGAAACGAGTACTTATATGTTCTCTGGAGTGAAAATGTAAAAGCAGAAGTGAATAGCTTCCTTTTAATATAAACATTGTCCAGCTACATTTGCCATTTGGAAAAAAAAACCATTAGCATCTTTTGAGAACAATACCACCCACCCCAGATCTCACTGGGGGATGCTAACAGCTCTGCAAGAGCTTTTGCTAAAGAAAATGAGCCTGCAGTAGGTCGGCCTGACCTCCATCAGGCTGACTCATTTGCAGAGCCTGATAAAAGTGCTGCTGTGTTCTCAGCCTGGATAGAAAGAGCATTGGAACAGATTGGGAGGTACAGAAGCTGAAGGTCCATAACTGGACTCCCATTTCAATAATAATGCTTTCTCCAAGAATGTAATTCCTCTCTGTTTTCCACTGTTTTAGTCAAGTCGAATGCAGTAGAATGGCCTTGCTTCCCTAACTTTTTCCAGGCGATTCTTTCACCAAGGCAAAAGCTGCCTTGAAGGCATGTACTGCTTCAAATTGCTGCAAGAGCTTGCTTTACAAAATAGCATTAGCTCAGTACTTGGGGGGGTGGGGAGGGGAGGGAACTACACTGTGTTTTTCATAGTAACTTTCTTTAAAATGAGCTAACTTACAAACAGTTGCTCAAGCCACCACTGAGCACTTCATGAAAATGCAGCACCTGGATTGTGCCGCCCTTTGCCCCATGTAGGTAATCTCTCATAGCTCGGGAGTGACAAGTCCTCCTCACTCTGTGACACTGCAGAGAAGATTTTAGTCTGCCAATAATTTGGATACCATGACTAGTAGCAATATTTGCATTTGTGCTTGGGGTTGGCACAGTTGGTGGTTCGTATGTTCACAATCCTTCCCTTAGTATCTGTAAATATGACCTCCTGTTGGACTGAAGCTATCACGTTTTGCCCAGTAACTGACAATGCAGAGAATGTTTTCCCTGCCACAAGGCCAGGTGCTTGTCTTTCAGCAGTAGCATCTCCTTTAGGAATGCCCAGAAAGCTGAAATTTCCAGTGCTTTTTTCACTGTCTTTACTTAGCTTTTAAACGTGGCCACTGCTATTTTGTAGGTGATTGGGCATCAAACACTAGCTGTCTGCTAGGAGGTTCTGATCGGTTAATTGATTGCTGTTGCAAAAGATTCCTTGCTTAAAGGAAATAACTTGCTGTTACAGAAACACCTACGTTTGTGCTTGAAGGATCTCACATATTATCAAATAGAGTAAGATTTGATGCAAATTACTTGTTACAACTGAGCATGATATTAAGTAAAAAGGTAGATCTGATTAGCAAGAGAAGCCCATCTCGTTTTTCTGGCTCTCTTCCAGGAAATCGCTGTTCAAGTTGCAGGCACTGTTAAAATCCAAAAGTGTTTTCTGACTTTTTCAATAAGAGGAGATCTTTCTATTAGTCATAAGTCCTTGCTGCTCTGCAGGGACTTGCTGCTGTCTCATGGGAGCAGAGCGGGAGCTTATTGCAAAGCTGAAGGCAGTTTTTATAAATAACACCTTAGCCCAAAATACAGTGTTTACCACCATGGTCCAGGGGACAAGAACAGACATACCTTGGCTGCTTTTCCTGTAACAGTGGTGTCTTTGTTTTTTTTTTTCTTTAAAGGTTATGGCAATCAAGGCAGGAAATCACAAAGTTCTAAACAAGTTAATCGGCCTGGTACAAAGGAAAACCCAAGGACGATCCAATCCTGTTCTAGTGAAGCAGTTGCTAGAGAAGAAGCTGTTAGAGTAGCCACAAGAAGAAAAACTCATGCCAGCCTCTACACAAGACATGCACTTCATTCTATCTGGTTCACTGCAAATGAACTTCGATGCCTCCTCTTATAGCATCAGGATGGCTGCTTATACTTTAAGTAGCACTGTGGGCTGGCCTGGCCCGGCCCAGTCTTCCCTTGGTGCAACAGCCAAAGGCAGATGAGGAAGAGAACAGCAGGAGGCGGTACAGTCATTTTCATCTCCCTAGCATCAGTGTGGCCTTCAGAGATGTGATTTCTTCACAGCCATGGGAAACAAGTTCCCAAAGTGCCGGTGAGTATGCAGGGAGCTGAAGCTGTATTGGTTACTTTTGTAATAAATCAAGTGTCAACTTGGCTTTCCTAGCTGCCTTTTTGAGAGGAGGGAAATTCACCCATCTTGAATGCAAAATCCGGTGGTGCACACTGTTAGTGTGAACACAGAGGTGACAATGATTAAAAACCACAGCAGTAATTAAGATCATGTCTCTTGTCTGTGCCTAGCAGAAGGAGTAAATATGTCCACTGCTGTCATTCTTCCTGGTTTCTGAGGGATGGGGAAAGAATGAAAGCACTTAGTGCTTCAGTGCCCAAGGCCTGTGCCACAAACAGATGCAAGTGCTTACATCTAAGACTTAGTGTCAGTTCGTTTGCTCACCTTCACCTTGTGATGTACTCAAAACATCTGCTTTGCCTATTCACAGCTCTCTCAGTTCTGAAGAGGGCCCAATGATGTGTGCCTGAGACCTTTTGAAGTTCCCATTCCATTTTGGCCTGTAAGGTTCAGCACAGCAGATGTGCTTCTGCCAGTTTGATTTTTCCTCTGCTGGTGAGACTTGACCCTGTGCTACAAACACACCAAGCCTGGAGCTGCTCCCTTCTCTGGCACGTGGCTTTCTGCTCTCACCTGGAACTGCAGCACTTTGTGGAGGGAATTGAACATGCAGTTGGTGTACCAAAACCAAGCAGGGTTCAGCTGGGGTCCAGGGTCTGTTTCACTATTTGATCTTGAGGAGTGTTTCATGCTGTTTTTTTAATACCTTCCAGTTTTCAGCTCTAGCTTTATATAGCCACAGAAAGGCAGGGTCCTAGTGTTAGCTTCCCAGCCTCAACTCACTTCAGGCGCTCAGACTATTAACAGGAAACGCAACTAGAGGCAGCCTATCACAATTACAGTGGTTAGGGAAAGAAATCCCATTTAATACCAGGGGTCTGAAGTTCTCAAATCCCTTCTGGAGGCTGCTAAGCTGTACAATTTAATGATCACATCTGTCTCAGACCTCAGAGATGCTCCCTCAGGTTCTGCCTGCAGGGCAGACATTGTCACAAGGAGCGCAGCACATACAGCCCTGGGACTGCAATCACCTTTTGCAAATGCAGTGCATGCAACACTAGGTGTAATTAGGTTGATGGCAGCTTATCCTCATGAGTAGTAGTGCCGGTGTATGGCTTGAGGAGGACAGTTCTGTACAAACTGGACCACTGTTCAAGTGTGGACTCCTGTTACAGGGCATAAACCTCTGTGGTTTTCAAATACATTTAATGAATTAAAATGTATACCCATGATTCACATAAAAATAACTTTACAATTCAAGTGTCATACAAGTGATAAAAAGCAGTAACATGGGTTCAGTCAAAAATTGTGACCCTTCAACAAGAAACCTGGAAACATCCAAAACTCCCTAAAAAAACCCCAAACCAACCTTCCCCCAGGATTTTTATATGACCCAACCTTCACACAAAGGCTTTTACTATCACTTTTCATGTCATGAGCAAAAAGTACCATTTTTTACTTACGGGTGGTGTGAGCTTTCAGTTAAGTGTTCCATCAATAAAGCTTTAGATTATACAGCAAACTTTTAAACATTGGAATCGTGTTCAACTCTTGCCATGGCAGCAAGAAACAAAAGGCACAAGGGCTTTCTTAATCTAAAGGTACACCCTCAAGCTGAGAAAAACAGAAGCTGTTCCAAAAGGTGGTACTCCAGGATTAATGCTTTGTGTTGCACAGGTTGCTACTGATGGGCTGTTGCCCCTCTGCTTTAGAGGCTGCCTCTTAAAGAGAAAGCAAAACAATAATGGATTTGGAAGAGTAATAATGAAGCTGTATTTAAAAGAAGGAGGGATCTCCACTACTGTAGCGTGGCTGCTGCTGGTAAAGTTTTTTTAATGGCTCTTTCTTCTTAGGCCTTGTTTCCTATGAAATTACACTTTGCTACTATGGTACAAAATCTGTTAAAAATCATGAGCCAGGTTCTATATTATGAGTACAATCTATATGAGCATGTTAGATCTTTGAATGGATAAAAGAAGAGCAACCGATATCACATACCTGGACTTGTGCAAAGCATTTGACACTGTCCCACATGACATCCTTGTCTCTAAACTGAAGAGACATGGATTTGACAGATGGACCACTCAGTGGATAAGGAATTTGCTGGGTGGTCACACTCAAAGAATTGTGGTCAACAGCTCAATATCCAACTGGAGACCAGTGACAAGGGATGTTCCTCAGGGGTCAGTATTGGGACTGATCCTGTTTAACATCTTTGTCAGCAACATGGACAGTGGGATTGAGTGCGCCCTCAGGAAGTTTGCTGATGACACCAAGCTGTGTGATGTCTTCCTATGAAGACAGGCTGAGAGGTTGTGCAGCCTGAAGAAGAGAAGGCTCTGGGGAGACAGGGAGACCTTAGAGCAGCCTGCAGTACCTAAAGGTTACTGGTGCCAGAAAGCTGGAGAGGGACTTTTTACAAGGGCATGGAGTGACAGGACAAGGGAATGGCTTTAAGCTGAGAAAGGGGAGATTTATATTAAATCTTCAGAAGAAATTATTCACTGTGAGGGTGGTGAGGCGCTGGCACAGGTTGCCCAGAGAAGCTGTGGCTGCCCCATCCCTGGCAGTGTTTAAGGCCAGGCTGGACAGGGCTTTGAGCAACTTTGTCTAGTGGAAGGTGTCCCTGCCCATGGCAGGGGGTTGGAACTGGATGAGCTTTAAGGTCCCTTCCAACCCAAACCATTTTGTGTGTCTCTGATTCACTGTAAATCTCAATTTATTTTTGCCCCTGCCAGACAAAATGGGTAACAAGAAAGATTAAAAAGGAATAACTGTAATACCCTTCCCATTCCAGGGAAGGGAAAGAGCAGCTGTAGTCTATCAATGTTGTGCTATATTATGAAACAGTCACTTCTGAAATTTTTACAGAAATCTTTTGCAGATGCACACAAAATGTAAATTTCTTTCTGAAAGAAAAAAAAAAAAGTGGTTGGAGTCAAATGAGATCAAGACAATGAATCTTCTTAACATGTGTGGAGCTACCAGAGCAGCAGTAGCTGGCAGCATAGGGCCTAGTGCTGGGAGGGCTCAGCAGGGCCAGCAAACATTGCTCCCACTATAACAGCAGCATGAAGGGGCTCATCACTCACTTCACACCAGTTTGATCAAACCCCTACAGCCAGGACACCGGATCCTTTTTTGCCTGCCAAGAGCCTGATAGAGCAGCTAAAATACAATCACCATCTTCCTCTATGTCCTAAATGGAGCTAAAGGCAAATGCTAAATAGGCCACAAGCGAACTCTGTACTGTGCAAAAACCGCTTTTGTTTCTATTTCCATAGCAGTCGATAGAGCATGTTAAAAGACAGAAGCAGCAGCCACAAGGAATTTAGTATCTATCTGCTATTGCAAAGACAAATTAAAACACACCCACAGGACAGGTGGGTCTGCAAGACAAAAGGCAACGCCTGACCATGAAGCATTTAATGTCAGAATATTTTGCAGACCAGGATGCTGCTTTAAGTGTGGTGCTGCTGGGGCTGGGGACTCAGGAATTAAGACTGAGTCTTTGACCCCAACTTGCAAGTTGTATTTAGCTACAGCAGTGCTCCCTGAGCTGCTGACTGCCAATGCCATCTGTGCACCAGCGGTAGGCAGGGTGAAGTGAGGACAGTTTCGTGCAGATTTTCAGCAGCAACCATCCATGAACCAAGGAATACACGCACAAATTCAAAGCTGACACCAGACACTGTCATGACAATCTATCTCCTCTACTCTACTCGTGGGAGTCATTTAGATCACTCCTGAGGGTGGAGAGATGATACTTAGCGTCCTGTGTAGCTGAAGTATACTATATCCGAGGTTGCAGAAGAGAAGAAAGTTGTCTAAAAAGATGCTGGCAATGTTCAAGTCGTGAAGAAAGAATTTCTAGCACTCAGCCTTGGCTGCAGAGTTAAATTTTAACTGTGTTAAAAATAGAAGCCTATGATAGGAACCTTAACTAAAAAATATACAGCTTCACACTGCAATTTCACTGCTGCCCCTTTCCACTCCACTCAGTGGCACGGTCTCACTGTACTGTCATGTTCTGTCTGCTCCGAGCACCCCCTTACCAACACACTGTCACAGCCACTGACCTCAGCAACATCTTCCAAGTGATTTATGTCCTTGGGTGTACGCTCACCATGTAGAGTGGGTTTTTCATGTAAAGAAAAGCAAACTGGGTTTCACTCAACTCAAGCTGTGCAAGGGAGAAAACACAATAGCACGCTTCCTGGTCTTTTTGCCATTGTTGCCTGTATCTTCCTTGCAATGCTGTTTACAAATGCTCCAAAGTTCACTGGATGCTGCTCCCCTTAACAGCTACATACAACCACGTTACAGCAGACAGGATGTCAAAGTGTATCGACCCAGATGCTCAGAATTGTACCTGCACGGAGTTGGCTGTTGAGTGCAAGTCACCCCTGTCCCCTCAGAAGCTGGGAACTTCCAAGTAATATACACACAGAGAGAATCCTGTTGCTAAACAGTTTGAGGAAGGCAATGAAATACAGAATCCTAAGTACCCATGACCTGTAATTTGCCAGTTCTTTTTTGCCCATTGCAATGGCAAATTTAACCTCCAACTAGAAAAGCCCCTGGGATAATTAGGGATACCTGCAGTGGGAGCACAAAGCCACTGGGAGTGCTCCTTCTCCTATGACCGGACTCCAGCACCCGCATCGTGTCAGGCCATACAGCCTAAATTTACCTGCAATAAAGCCAGCCTACAGAAATACTCAGGTGCTGCCATGAGGTAACAGACATGCAAAAGGTGGTGTTTCATGAGCGACTCAAGTGTGTGGTCCCAGAGTGCACTGGGACGCAGTGTTTCCTCTAGGACAACCCTAGTCCTGGACCCTTAAAGCCTCCCATAGGGTGTACAGGCATTTCACAATTGTCTGCAGCACTAGCTGCAGCATTGCAGACACACATGGATGGAGGGACCCCAACCTTTGCAGTTCCAACCCTTTATCTGTGTGTGAGGTCCAGCTCATGACCCTGCAAATGGCTCACTCTCACTCTGCAAGTGGCTCTTCCCCCCAGAAAGACTGGTGACAGCTGTGCCAGACCCCAGCTCACCCCAGCACGTACACAGCCAATTATTCCATGCCACATCCATTGCCCTGTCATTGCAGCTTTGGAGAAAGGGCTAGAGGTGGATTCAGTACTTAGAGCTGCAGAGGTTGTACTACCATGAGCTAATCCTAACAGCAGCACTTGTAGGCCAACTGTTTCCCTGTAGAAAACACTTCCTCCATGCATGGGCACTTTGTGTAAGCACAAAGGAAAAGTTCTCCTGACATACAGTCACGTCAGCCACAGCTTTACCTAAAGCATTTACACTCACTAACCAGGCATAACCATCAGTGAGTTATGTTTTACCTTCTCATTTGGAAAGCTTGAATGGCCACCTTTTCAGGCTGGTCACTAGGTTTTTCCAACTGAAGCTCATAACCCAATGTTATGACTCAAGTTTAGTGACAGGCACTGGTCAGATTTTCCAACCCCAAGCTGCAGCTGGACACTGAGAAACATCTCCATAGAAGTGAGGTGTTGGCTCAAGCTGCAGCAAAGGATACTGAGACCCAGAGCCACTCCCTCTCCTTGGAGGACAAGATGGCATTTCGTCTGAGCTCTAGCCAAACTGACACAGCAGCACTGAGCTGGACACGGTTCAGTTGTCGCAGATTTGACTCACCCACATTATTTTTTTGGTCTAAATCCAAGCTAGTTATTTTTGAAGTAGGCTACAATAAAATACAGCTGCTGTGGAACTGGCTTCGTCAGAAATGTAAGTAAGCTTGCAGGTATTTAGTCCACAATACATAATGGTATGCGGGCAGTCTGTCAAAGTGCCAGAGAAAGTTATTTGGTTGAAATGCAGCCTTTGCACAAAAGTTCCTTCAGGGCTTTTAGCCCAGAGACTTCAGTCTTAATTTAATCCAGCTGCCACACAAGAGCCATTATAATCAATGAACAAAAAGCAGATTTGCAGAGTCAGCAACAAAGTGCCACTTTAAGTACCTACATATTTGAGAATCTAAGTAATGCTCCTATTCATAAATAAGAGGCTTCCAACTGAGCACATAACAAATGAAGCACAGTGACGGTGGGCCACAGAGTGTTTAGAAAAGCTGGGGGAGGCTCTAAAATAATACATTTAGTCAGAGCTGGGCTTTCACTGCCAGCAAAATCACTGATACAGCACTGCATTCTGCGGCTGCCTGCGGCCAGTCAGCTGGCACCACCCTCCTTTAGCCAAACACCTATTTATACAAGTCTGACAACGGGGCAATTTTTATCCTCCTTCGCACAGTTCTGGCCTGAACCATGACATAGCAGTGCTGCCCACTAGGACAGCTACCACAGGACACTGCCATACTCATTTTTCAAGTTTCCTGTGAGCTTATTCTTTCTGGTCCGCAATAAATGAGAGCACTGCTAATGTAAGTTTTCGCTGTGTTTCACACAGAGGCAAGTGCCCCCTGCTCATCTGCCATGTTTTACCTTTGGTTTGCTCATTACCATACACAGGCCAAGTGTCATGTACCCACTGTTCCTGCTGATAATGCTCAAAAGGTGCAAGGAGGAACACACTGTAATTATCTAAATCAGGTCTGGACACAGCAGCAACATTACTACTGTACTGTGCCAGAGCTATAAGATAAGAAAGAGGGAAATCCCAGTATTCTACTCACTACCACAGCTGCAGTTTAAATGCTACAAATATAACAGGAGCCATCATAAAAACCAGAGGCATGACATAGCCGTTTCAGTAAATACAGCACGGCAAATTGCTTATTAAATCAATTATTAAATCAATGCCCTTAAACAGGAGCTGTGGCTACAAATTCAAATGATACAGGGACATATCTAACTGTGCCAAATTGCACGACCCTCATCCTTTTCTTCTCAACCCTGGGGATTTAGAGCTGCTCAGAGGAGCTAAAAACCCTTCCTGAAGCACGAAACCTTCTGCGAGACCTAAGCAGAGAGCACAAAAGGGTAGTGAATCCGTACGCGCCGTGCTAGATGGTACACTTCTCTTGGTAAATAGAACTTAACCTCTTGAACCAAAACCCTTGGGCTCTGTGGGATGCAGTACATTTGTTTGCAAATGTTTGTCTCTGAAGGAGTAAGCAGACCCTTCAGCATTGTGCCCAGGCCAAAGAGCAATTAAGAGAGGCGCTGGTGGCAGAAATGCTGTTCAGGCAATCTGTTCCTGCTGCAGAGCATAGCCCCTGATGATATCCAAGGTCCACTCCCATCACACTGTGTCTTCTCCCACCTTACTAAAAAGATCAAGTCACATCTGAAACGCAAACACACTCAATAGGTATGGCACCACGACACCACTGAAGTCATCAGAATTCTTACAAAGTGATAAACCCCAATGAAAGAGGATTAAGTCATTTATGAACTGGATGCTCTGAAGGATGTACCTGGGTGCACTGGTGGAGCGACAGCCCGCGCCCACTGCTGGGAATTTTCTCATCTCCACAGAATACAGCTGAGAAGAGAAGCTCTCATATGTTCTTCCAAATGAAGGTCAGAGTTTCTCAGGACAGAAAAGGACATTCAAACCAGGACATCCAAAACTGCAACACCAACAACTTCATCTCATTTGAAATACCAGTTTTCTCCAAGGCACACATGGAAAAGATCAACTGTAAGGAAAATGCCCAGAATACAACAATAAAGAGGCAGTAAGCAGGACCAAGACACACATGAACAGCGCATGAATTGCAGCTGACTGAACCTGTCCAAAGATCAGCACATGCAAAGGGAAAGCTGTTTTGAATGACAGTTGCCTAGTATGTTAGCCCAATTAACAAAACCCATGTGTGTCTGTGTGCTGAGACTAACCCAGAAGTCATCCAAATACGGTCAAAGGTAAAAGCAAACAACTACAACTGTTAGAAAATAAAGTGTTGCCTTTCTAGGCAGGTTGAAAAACAAAACAATCCAAAATAGCAGGTTGAGATTGCTGGAAGGATTCACTGCTGCACCAGAACAGCTTAAAAAACACACTCGAAGGCTACATCACTCGAAATGTGGCATTCGCAGTATGAAATATTGAGCAGAAGACTGGAAATTAACTTTGGTATCACTGAGCCACCGCATGCAGGTTTTGGAATAGATTTGCCAACATCAAGACACCTCACTTCTGACTGATGCTGAGAAAATGTGTTGAAGAGAGATCGCTGTAGTCACACACACGCATTTCCTCCCTCCTGGAAGGAGCAGTGTAACACCACGTCCACCATGGAGATCTACTGGCTGATCCACAGCTGGGATCACGGAGGCTTTTTGGAAGATGTATCATTGGTATGAGATGGGATTACACATTATCTAACTGGAGGGAAGAAGCTTATTAAACAAGCATTTGGCTAAAGAACTTGTGCACACAGAGGCAATTAATCTCAAAAGACCAACATTTTAAAGCTAAATCACAGGCTCCTGAAGACAGGAAGGTGCAATTCCTGATAACATTTATTTTTGCTGGGTGCTGGATGTTATGCATGGACTTAGCTGCAGGTCTGATCCCACTCAGGAACCAAGTAACATGAAGTTACACTTATGATCACCTTTTTTCCAGCCCAGAGCCAGGGTCACTGCACTCACCCACCTCTTGCTTTTGGGGAGCTGACAGACAGCTCTCCCATTCACAAGGGGACACAGCACATAAACACAGTTCTGACCTTTCAGCAAGAAGCCTTCCACACAGCTCCAGATTTCAAAGGCTGAATTTATCCTACTGCATGAAAAGCATAAGCTCTACTGCAGCTTATGAGGTAAATCCTCCGCTTCCTCAAATTTACAGATGCTTTTTTGAGCGGTCCACATTTTAAAATCCCCATGTAGCTTAATAGACCTGCTGAGATGAAACTGCCATGACTTTGTGCATTTGTTGAAAGCACCAGTTAAAATTAACAGTCTCAAAAGAAATCCCTTCTGCCCAGCAAATAAAGATTCTTATTTTAGAATAAAAACAAGGGAGGGGAGTGAGTGTTCACACTGTAACCTCACTGCCTTGAGCACGGCGCTGCAGAACTCTCTCTTTACAAAAAAGAAAACCAAAATTCTTTTTCTTCCTTTTTTTAAAGAGTCCTTCAGAAAAAAGATTGGATTCTTTCTGCAATTTAGCACTTGTTTCCGAACCTCTAAAAGTCACGCTTGCTTGGTACTTTGTCTGTCGCTCCTACCTGAATAGGTGAGGAGCACAGCAAGCACTGACCCCACATCCACAAAGCTAAATCATCTTCCACATACAACGTTGTGAGTCCAGGCTGAAACACGATGCTACTGCTAATAGTGGGAGCAGCAATGGGGAAGCAAGGAAAGAACCCACTATGGCCCAGGACAAGTTTTAAGGAAAAAAACAAAACCAAACCTTAATTTGCCCTTTAGCCTTTTACAACAACAATGCAGGGGAAAAAATAAAGAGCGCTCTCAAACCTTGACAACTAAGATGTGAGAAAACCCCAGAGCCTTGGCTTCAGCTTCCAAGGAAGTTTGTGAGGTGAAATAGGGCTATGTGGAGGCCAGTTGGTGATTTACAGGATGCTGATGCCTAAAAAGGCAAACAAGTCAGAAGTGAAAGGAAACCAGAGAGTCAGCTAGGAAGCAACATTACCCCTGGCCATGGTGGAAGGAAGACTGTACAGCAATCAAGTGAAGACTGACTCAGAGAAGATCTGGAGGTGATTTTGTTAGAGGAACACTTTGGGATTAATTTTTTTCCTTGGAATAGCCTACAGCAGTCTGACACAATGAATGCATCTCATTGGAGATTCAAGGTAGAACTTTGCAGAGGCATCTAAAGGATTTAGGAGCTTAAATTGTACTGCAGATCCCACAGGAATTTGACTGTAATTAATTAGACTCTGCTGGAGTGCCTTTGTTTTTAAGTGTTTTTTTCCCTTACAACCTCTGAGAAAGCATGTTTCAAAATTCAGGATGCGATTAAGTGGACGATCCCACATTACAGGGTGATTACAGTGAGGAGGAGAACTAAGATATGCCAGTGTTATTTCTGATTTTTGTTTCTTCAGATTTCCTGGAGTCACTGTGAGTTTCTTTCCTGGACAAAGGGGTTTAAGGCTTTCTTGAACTAAGTTCCTCTTTACATAGCCAACTACAGCACACTGGAAGCACAATTATGCTACTAAGATAAGACAAAATGCCATGGTGATGCACCAATTCATCATGTTTAGGTTCTTCTAATGAAGCCCATTACTCAGAAGAGAATTTTCTCAAGAAGTTAGTCACCAGCAGAGTTACCAGGAGTAACATCCCTGTTACTCCTTCCTTTTCTACAGCTGGTGAATAGTCTGGTCCTCTCCTCACCATCCCAAAAGTGCAATATTAGGAAAAGTCAACACCTAAATTAAAAGTAAACAAACAGTATTTAACTTTCCCTTAACTAATAACATAACAATAAAACAGAACAGCTTTCAGGAGCAAGCCAACCTTTTCCATTAAAAAAAAGACAAAAATCAGCCCGCTGTCCTTCTAATACTACTGAAAGATACTGAATACCTTTCTTTAGCTTATTAAAATAAGCATAGAACCAAACTACATACTAATTACAGCTTGCATAGAAACATTTTGTTTTGTACTTTGTGCAAATCTCACTAAATAAGGCATGCTGGAGAGTTTACGTAGCAATGCAGTAGTTATCAAAGAATGCTGAGAAACTTCAAGGAGAATTCCAGGCAGTCTGCAATCCACATCCACTTACACAGTTCATTTGACTTCAAAGACCAACAGCTGATAGCTGCAGATCTGTCTGTAACATAAGGCAATATGGTATGTGTAGGGTCCAGCACCTGCTTTCAGCTAGTCATGGGTTTAACACACATTGGATCAATTGAATTCAACAAACCAGAGCTGCTGGTTAAAAAGGCCTTTAGATGTGGATTGGTAGGAAGCCCATTTCAAGGAAAAAGAAGGGAAGGGGGGAACAGGACAAACACATGAAGCAGCACAACCCTTCACATAAAGGGGTTTTGTGCAGATTTTGCATCTGTTTTCATACTCTGAACTGTCCCCAGGGGACAATGCTTTTCCAAACTTCTTCTAACAAGTTATCCAGAAGAGTATTTCTCAAACAGAAAAAGCTAAAATGCTTGCCTCCTGTAGCCAACCAGCAAGTGTCCATCGCAGAAATTCAACGGGATGCAGTGACACTAAAGAAGGTGGTTGGTAAAGAGGAGGAGGTAAGTAGGGACCTGCAGTAGGAGCAGTATCAGAAATCTCTGAAATAAGTTACGTAGCACAGAGGGAAATTATAAGGCCTAATGGAATAACATTATCTCTCCTCCTTCCCCCTCCAAATCAAGTATTTTCAGGAATTACTGAAGTACAACCTCCTTTTATAAGCAGCTTTGCATTAAAAACCTGTTTGAACTCCAAAAGTTTTTTTAAAAACACATATTAAAACCCCACTAATAACAATCCTCAAAGTCCCCCAGTATTTTGTAACATAAAATGGAATGTTCCTGAGCAAGAGCTGCCAGCTCCTTCAGGAACTCCGGGAAGAGGGCAGCTGCAAGTACGGCATTCCTCACATGCGCAGGAAGGCTGGGATGAGCCAGGCCTTTCTTTCTTTTCTGCACCAGGAAAGGCTGGAGTACTGCTGGGTAAGCTTCAGAGAAGTTCCTTCCTTTCCCTACGTTGCTGCTGTGCTGGATATTACCTAAAGCCAGGAAAAAGAGGAAGAGAGCAAGAGGACAGGAAAAAAAAGGAAAACAAAAAGATTCAGTATATTAAGCATGCCTGGTATTTCCACAGTGTCCAAACCCAGCTTAGGAGGGTTATGTTCAGAGGCGTGGTTTGCTGTATCCAGATCATGCAGGGAGATACTCCACTAATCCAACATTTTAAAGCTCTACATGGCCTGATTCTATTGCATTTTTTATTAGCTCTCTTTCCCTAGGTTATATATTACTCAGTTCCAGCTCTGATGACAGAAATATGTGGGCAGAAGAGGAGTCAAGGGAAACAGTAATATGGATTTACCTTATGAAACAGTAGATAATATCTACCCATCTAGACCCAGCATGTTTGTCTCAATTTAAATGATACTATGCTCTAGCCCTCCCCCAGATCAAAATACAGCTTGGGCTTTACTTCTCTCTTTCTCTAGCCTCTCCTCATGAATCATCATGCAAATGGATTTGAGGCCGAGTTACCACATCACCATGAGAGTTGGAAGCAAGTAGAAACTAAGGGAAAAAATGTTTGAAAAGTTGAGTTTTCTACAGCTGTGGTCCCCACTAACTGCACTTACCTTTAACTCCCTGTAAAGCAGCTAAACAGTAAGAAAAGGGCAAGCGAAAACCACTGTGAGTTTTGCTATCTGATCTCTGCTGCCAGAGTTCAGAGGATCAGGGCTCAAGCATCAGAACGCATGGAATTACAGTAACAGCAGCACTTAAATTTCAATCAATTGCTCCTTGCTTCAACTTGAAGCAGAACAGCGCTTTAATTAGATGAT
Organism: Psittacus erithacus; assembly: GCA_009867235.2. NCBI lineage: Eukaryota > Metazoa > Chordata > Aves > Psittaciformes > Psittacidae > Psittacus > Psittacus erithacus. The sequence goes on from WYDI02023054.1 coordinate 44,514, forward strand.
AATTAATTTAGAGAAACTAAAAAGATGACACAATGTAACACTGATGGAAATAAATACTGTACAAAGAAAAATTAACCTGCAGAACTCACTGCCACAGGTGTCATTGAGGCCAGAAGCAGAGAGAGACAAAATCCTGTCTAACTTACAAGTGGATGTTCTCATGAGCTGTGTAAGTAAATCATCAAAAATCATAAGGGACTGTCAGATTTACTCACTGCAGAGAAGCCACATTGCTGCCTTAAGAAGAGGTTGCCTCTGAAGTGCAGGAAGTTTGTGTTAAAACAACAGGTTACAGCACCCGTTTTCTGAAACCTTGCCAAGCAGCCAATGTGAGAACCAAGGACCAGTAGATGAATGCCTCACCGAATGCAGCAGAGCAATCCCTCTGTTCAACACCTCTGTCCACTTTTGTCCTGAAGCACTGTGGAATTACTGTACAGTTCCAAATACTCAAAAGAAATGTTCATCTTAACAGAGTTGTACTTTTCTGGAGTTTCAGAAACCTTTCTGACTCCAGACTTATCAATTTTTCATACTGTTATTCTACAAATGTCTATTACAGACAGTGCAGAATTTCAGTGCTGTGGAAAAGTCTGGCTGTGGGAGGAAAACAACTTAAATTATGAATTACAATGAAAAGAAAGTTTTGAGCTTCCCTTGAAGATTGGTTTTTTTTAGATTTTCTAACATCAAAATATTTCGTAATTAATATCTTAAGCTTTTTAAAACAGTTTAGCCAATGTAACTAGAATGTGAGGATACTGTCAAAGATTACTTGTTTTTAAACTCTTCCCTTCAAAAAGCATCCAAATTGATACTTTTTTCTAAAAATCATTTTGATTTACATTTAGCTGCTTGGAGGGGGGGGTGGTGGTGGTGAGGGGAAGAAACACAGAAAGCTGTTCTAGGCACTAGAGATTTGATGTTTCTCTTTGACCAGGATTGTCCACTTCTTTCTAGAGTGAGGGTGCAAACTGAATCATACAGTTGAGAAACTGAGTACTTTGGAAATACTGTCACCTACACACATAAAAGAGAGGCAGCATTTCATGTGGGATCTACATCACAGCAGCTCTACACACCTAACCAGAACCCAAACTACTGCGTGAGGAAACCACATACTACCGTGAGCAGAAAGTAACAAATTATCCTTTTCTGCCCAAACACCTTCAGAGACCATCACGGTCAAGAGAAAGGAAATGCTCTGAAATATTTGTGGCTTACATTTGTGTCCCCCAGTAAATCTGGCTTCCATTTTTCAGATGAGAATTCTGTAGGAGGCCAGTTATGCTCAGACCTGTACTTAAAACTCAGGTTATTCACCACTTCCATTTGGGAGGCTAGGGGGAATAACCCAGAGGACAACCAGTTTGCATGATGCTCAAAGGCGGCATTCAAGCTGATGTGAATAATTCTACAGGAATTCCTTGTTTATTTTTTTTTCATTTAGCATTATTATAGCTGTTCCTACCTTGAACTTCTTAATGAATATAATGAACTACAGTGGGCTGATGGACTACTGAGCCAACTTGCCCCTAGGGTTACAGTTTAATGACTCACATCATCAGTCTTGTGGGGAACCAAGTCTGCAGTTATCCAGACATTTATTTATTCTCCATCTCTTTGCAGGAGTTTTCACAACACAGAAAAAAAAGTACCAACAGGATGACTAAGCAGTCTTATTTTGAATTCCTAAATAATGACCAGCATGAGTCAACCTGGCAAATTCTGAAGTCCATGGAAGAAAACTGATGTAAAATGGGAAGTATAAATAAATGCCATTGGGAATGCATTACATAAAAGTTCTTATTGCCAGCATCTGAAAAAAAAGACTCCAAGTGTTGCCTCCTAATCTCATCCCCACATGCTACCTACTGTACCATCTAATTTTAAGGCTTTCTAATCCATGGTATGAGAATGTAGAGCCTAAAATGCTACTGATGTTTGCAATGAACAGCTCCTTTATGGCATGCACCTTCCACAGTCTTAATTCTTTGAGAAAAAGCCTTAGCAAGATCATAATTTTACAGACTAGAGGTACTGCAAGCCGTAGAAACACAGACTCTGCTGACTAGGTATATTATTATTCAGAGCCTTGAAAATGAAAACATGACTAAAATGGCACAATAAACGTTCTGCCTCCCACACCTCTGGAAACCCAAGAAAGGTATCAACATCTTCACATAGTGATTATTAATGGCAGAGGGTGATCATTAATGACTCCTAATGATGAGCAAGCACAAGTCCATAGTGCAGCCTCTCTTGAATCCTGTGGCTGAGTCAGCTCTTAGTCACTGCTCTCACCAAATTTTATGCATTCCCATCATGTAGGAAGTTGGCTTTTAAGGGTAACCTGTGCCTAACACTGTATGCTCAACAGCAAGCTGAGAACAAGCACATCCTCATGGCTAGGCCCCAACTCTATTAGTTGCTTGGCTGCATCTGGAAAGTTCTTAGTTAGAACTTAAGATTCTTCATTTTGCTTATTTTGACTACTTTCCCCCATGGCAGTACAAATACCGGTAACACTCCAGACCGGTATAGCGTGCACTTTGCTTGAGAAACAGCAGATGTTACAGAAGTCCCCTGAAAAGCTTTGTTGGAATGATACCTGTTTAACTCCCCACTGCTCTTGAAGTGTCCTGGCTTTCACACACTCACACACACCCCTTCTTTTGTTGCTGTTGGTTTGCTTTGGGTTTCATTCAAAAAAGCATATTAGAAGTTTTCTGGCTAATATTAGTATTTCTCTCTTTCAGCAGTACCCCAAACCATGACACAAAGCCTTATTCAGTTGCTGCAGAAACCAATTCGCTCTGGACTTCCGTCCTCTCAAACATTTATCAAAAAGGAACCAATGACTAACTGAAGGTCAGGCTAAAAATAAAATGAAATCATACACATATGCCACCTCACCTCATGCCTTGAAAGCAAGTTTGTTTATGGCCAAACTGACAGCGAGCCAAGAGCTGATTTTGTTACTCCTTTAAAAAGACATTTTCTGTTTAGCAGATAGCAAATAAAAGCTTCCAAAAAGCAAAGAATATCCAAATAGATCCATATACTGTAGCCTACTGGGCATCATCAGTTTAAAATCAGAAGGATGCATCTGGCTGATGATATTCACACCACACCTCCATTTAATCATTTTGCAGAAAAGGAGAGAGGTAACTGGTGAGCCATTCCACCCAGCACCCCTCTGAGCGTGGTTAACATTTACCTTTGGTTAGCAATTCCTCCGTAGCATCAGACATGTCCACACGAAAAAGCAAGTACTGCTGGGCTTCCAGGAGAAGACCTGGGAAGTCTTTTTCAACAGAAGCAAAATGTTCAATTTTATTTTTCACAGATGCCAGCACCTGCCGAAACAACGATAACAATTACTGCTTCCTGCCTCGCTCCCAGTGCAGCCACAGACCAAACACTCAGGCTTTCTCTAGCTGCACTAAAATAAGAGTTATGGCAAAACTTACGGTCATACAGAATTTCCAATTCCTTTCCAGTTTCATTACAAATGTAATTAAAGCATTGAAATGAGATGAGAGACTCTCAGACAGGTGGAAAAGCAACACGTGGAACTGGAAAGAGCTAACCTAAGGTTTAACAAGACACCAAAAATAACGTTCCAATAGGTATGGCTAACAGTTGTGGTCAAATACCTGATAAAGTGACCGCACACTAGGCTGGAACACCATGTTGGTGTTGAGCAGAAAGGAGCGAAGAAGAGGCTGTGGATAACTTGCCAGCTGAGTAATGATCCCAATAAGCAGTAAATTGACATGCAAGGAATTCTCCAGCATGTTCTCCAGCTTTGACAACACTACGCTGATGAAGGGTCCTGCAAGAGAAGAACAAGAATGAATCAATGCTCTTGTTTTCACAGAACGAAAATCCTAAGATCCAGGAAACAGGCACTTGAAAGGAATTTTGATCATCATAACCAACAAAATTAGACCTCCCACATGCTAATTAAAGCCAGTAGGGAGAAAAACCAGACTGTATCTGAACAGACAAAATAGACTTAACAGAGGTGTTAAAAGCTTTGTGATTAGAAGCACTTTTGCTAGCTAGCCAATGAGTTCACATTAATGGCACATTTAACATGCTTAACTATTCTCTTCACATGTGCCAGTAAGGATTTAGCCTAGTACCTTATGGTCTACTGTTCTATTCCCCCTGAATTTAATTGGAATGGTATCATTAGTTTCAATGCAAACAGAATCTGCCCTTGTTACTCTTGTTGTGCCTTACTTCTATGACTGGGCAAAGGAAATTATAGCTAGCTTTCTTATGAAAAAACCTGTGTTCTAAAGGAAAAATAAACATTCTACTCTAAACATAAAAATCAAGATCTGTGATAGTTCACATCACAAGAAATGGCATCTTCAGCACTGCAAAGAGTCACACAAAGCAGGGAAGACATTAAAATAGATTTATAAACAAAATTATTGGTACACGTAGGCTTTATCATATAAATGTCACCAATAAATAATAGCTTTAGTTTGTCTATTCCTGCTGCAGGATAACTGCTGAAGTACAAAAGCATTTACCATGGAAGTACATAAACCTCTAGTGCTCAAGCTTAACAAATGTTTGCAAGGCTGAGGATGACTTTAACCAAATACCACATATCATTAGACAATACAGCTGGTGAGATGCTTGAGGCAGTCTGCACAAGCGACCTAAACACAAATAAGCCTTAGAAACATTCCTTGTCCCACACCCAGTCCCACCACACTATTCTGGCTGTGTAAAAGCTAGGGAAACCATACAGAAGAATCCCTGAGTGATGCTGATACAGCGGTGCTAGCTTTGAATATGCCACCCTTGTTCCTGGCACAAGACGCATGCCATGGGCATTTCTAGGGTCAAGCAAATGGCTATAATCCGACCCCACCTCAGCGCCCCTCAGATAACAAATAGCTGATGTTTGAGCTGCTTGGGCATAATTTAGCCCAGCTTAATATGCCTGCTGTGAACTATGGCAGAGGCTAAAGAAATTCTGGGCAAACAATAGTAAGGAGCAAATCAGAAGTGTGTACGTTGCTACTTCGCCTAACATAGCTTCACTGAAGGCTGAAGTCTATCATGTTTTATAGCAAGCATGAGTACAGAGCAAGCACTCCGTCAAGACTCATCTATCATGATGACACACAGCTCCACTCACAAGAGGAAAGGAAGGAGGGCCGGTGCTGACAACGCTTTATGTGGCTGCTATCTTTCAACCATCACGTTGGCCATCAGAGTGAAGGTTAACATCACATTCTACAGGAATCCCACCTGCCTGGATACCCAGTGGAGAAACCCCAAGACATTTTGTTGAGACAGTTTCTCCTGTCCCAACATAACCTGCTGCTTCCCCTCTCATGTTCAGGGAGACATTTTCACAAAACTCCTGAGGACCACAGTGCAGTGGGAATGCTCCTGTACCAAAAGAGGGCAGGGGAAGGAGTTGAGATACATCACTGTTTCTCTCCTCTACATCAGACTTCAAAACTAAGCAGGTAAAGCTGAAGCTCAATACTTGTAACAAATGCAGTATGACACTGCAACAAAGGATACCAATACATCTAAAAATTTCTCAGTGGTAGGGTGACTTTTTCCCCCATGAAATGACTGGGACAAGAATCGGAGCTTGCAAGCCTTGGAAGCAACACGGTAAACTGACGAGAAGCTGAAAAAATAATTATTTTCCTGACTGTGCATCTTTATGTGGCCATGAAGTCAAGCTCTCCTGTTCCTGAACACCACATGCTTCCCTGCTCAGGGGAAAAAATCACACATAGACAGGCACAGGACATTTTCTTCATAGATCCAGAGACCTGACGAGAGCATCTTTGCACACTTATTGGGAGCCTCTGTCTGATATTTGATTCTGCAGAGAAGCCCCACGATCCCATGACAGCATCCCGAAACAGTAAAAGCAACCAAAAATCCTTATCACACATATACAAATATAGCATTCAAAATTAAATATATTATTGTATTTGAAAGACACTGCAATCTCAACATTTCTGAGGTATTGTTATGAGCATCTCCTTACTTACAATCACTAAGATCTTCTTTAAAGCAAGGTAAAGAGCGTAAGAGCAAAACATGGATGGGGAGCAAACAGCAAGGCTTTTCATGTTTGTTTTTACTGTTTTGTTCTGCTTGGTTGTGGGGTTTTGTGGGTGAGATGTTTTGTGTGGTTTTGCTGTGGATTTTTTGGAAAGGCACAGAGGAAGGGATTAGATGAAGAACGAGAGTCAGGAACAACATTTTTGAGCTGCACTTGATGGCAGATAATGGGAAACAGAAAGGTTTGAATGTGATTAGCTTCTGGTACTACAGGAAATTGTCACCACAGCAAAAATAGCAGATTGATTGAAAAACAGGCTGAATTTTTTAATTAAGAAACAGTGCCAGACATGCTGGCCACAGCTGACCAGAAAGGGCTTCATTTCAAAGGACACAAACACTTGCCCCCCTTTCTTTCAAATGAACAAGAAGCCATCGTATAGAGGTTTTGTTTTGGATGAGGAAACCTAGATACATTATCATTTTTTATTATTTGTATGACTGTGGTATCTAGGAAACCCAATTAAAGACCAGAAGATCCTTGCGCAAGGAGATGTAATACAGATCAGAAGCCCACTCTAACATTTGGCGGCACTGTCATTCCTGAATGGCTTGGCCAGTCTGTGGAGACCAAGCTTGAAATGCTGCCTGGCACAAGATTTTAAAATATCGCAACAGCGGGGGCTGACCTGACCTTGGAGGAACAGGGTCCCCGGGCAGAGCATGGAGACAGGCACGTACAGACCTGGCACAAGTGCTGCCACCTTGCGCTAAAATGAGAAATAGCAGAGAGGGAAAAAGGCAACGGGATGCCACATCCACAGAGTCAAAGATTAAAGCCGCCAGAAAACCAGATTATTTACCTGAGCTCTGTACACTAGAATAGTAATTCTAATTCCATTTCAACTGCAAAAGCTTCCTCTAGCGTGATGGAGTGCTCACATGCAAACAACATAGCCCCTGCTCAAAATTTTAAACAATTACAAAAAAAAAAGCAACCCAAAAGACCCCTGAGCACCACCATTTGCTGTCACCACACTGCTTGCTCTGCTCTACTTTCATGTTGGACCTCTCACTCTTCTTAGGCCAGCCTTAGCTATTTGGGCTTTACTCTCTTTAGTGGCAGGACTGTTCCTTGCTCTGCGCCTGTGCTGTGTGCTGCACAGTGCAATCTCATTTGGACACCTTTAATCAACATGCCTTCCCGTATTTGATATGTATGTCATTAACAGGACAATTCCACCTGTAAATGGAGCACTCTGGCTCCTTGCAGCATGCTTAGGAGAGACATCCTCCTTTGGTCCAAAGGGAGATGACACACTCTCTGCAGAAGGGGTGTCTGCTGAGAAATTCTCAAAGTCCTCCTCCTCTTCTGCAGGAGAGACAGGGTCAGGAGTATCCAACTGCTGCTCCTCCAAGCTTGCACTGTTTGGATCCAGTTCCTTAATAATTTTGTCATACTGTGCAATGAAATCCTCACCATCTGTGCTCAGCAGTCTTACACTTAAGTTACGATCTGTCTCCTGAGGAGAAAGCTTCAACTCTTTGCCTGGCTGTGGATCAATCTCAATCATTTTCTGGTTTATTTGTTCTTTCATTACACCTTGAGTCAAGCTTGAATTTCTCTTACTGTGCTCATCCAAGTCTATTTCCAGTTGGCTCTTTGCAAGAGGCCCATTGATTACAGTCTGGCTTTGGACCTTATGTTCTCTGGCTGTATTTAAAGTTTTCTCCTTGGAGTTCTCATCCTCTTGAGTATCCTTCTGGGCACATAACCTGTAAACCATAATATCATCCTGAAAGTCTGATTCCTCTATGTAAGATCCTTTGATGAGCATAATGGCACTTTTTCTCATTTCTTGGATGTATTTTGGTGGCTCTGCAGGTGGCTGCATCTCTGCGTTTCCCAGATCATCATACGGTTGTGGTGAGCTCACACCAGAACCAGGAGAAATCCCTGTGTCATAGCTATCATCCCATTCTAGTTCCAACTGCATCTTCTCACTAAAAGTTGTTTGAGAGGAGCTACACATGCTAGGTGTCCTTTGCTGGAGCCGAAACATGGGGTGTTCCACATCGGTATTGTTCTCCTCAGCAAGTGTTTGGATAAAGGTGTCTGGATCAGGGTTTACTCCATCATACAAGGCAGACCAAACTTTACAATCTTTCAGGCACTGAAGGATGGCTTCTTGAGCTTCCCCCAGGTACTGCAAGTAGCTGAGGTCCACAGCTCTTCCGTATTCCACAATGCAGGTAGATTCAGAAGAGCGTCTACCAGAGCCTGAAAGTAAAGAAGATTATTCATACCATGAGTAATATATCAGAAGTTCTTAGCAAGGCACTCACTAAAACATGGCAAGTGGAGTCTTTAGACCCAACCATCCAATAAAGCAGGAAGATCAAAGCATAAAAATTGAGAGATTTGCTTGTAAACATACATGACTCATTCCTAATGCCAAGACAGAGCTGTAACTCCGAGATTTCTGAGAGACCAGTCCACATTCACCCTTTGAAACAACACTGACACACTGAAGCAGCAAGAGTTGCTGTCATGTGTCTGTACATTATTTCCACAAATGCATATTCAAGTTCAATATCTGTTAAAAAACCGTTTCAATAAACCTGGACACATGGCAAGAATTAAAGCAGCTTTCCTGTCCAGGCTGGCCTTGCTTTTTGTTGTCCACATTTACTTCCCCTCCCATGAGCTTCTTGCTACCAAATCAAACTCAGTTCATGATCTGGCCTTCCCCTGAGCACCAATTACCTTTAGTTTGTGCTGCTTTTGTCCATAGAATATAATCTTTTCCTTGGCTTTCAAGTGTTAAGGTGATCCCAGTGGAGCAACACACTGGTGTCAGGGCCAGCAGTTTTGCAGCAGACACAGAGTAACAGTCTCTCTCTTTCACAGCCCTACGCTGGCTCAACATCATATGGTTACATGGGATCAGATACCTGAAACAACAATGTCTAGCATTACTGCATCATGCTCACACGTCAGAGAAAGCAACAACATACAAAATACCATTCCCACCTTCCTGCCCTCGCCAAATTAAAAGAAACGGTAATAATAAACTTGACAGTGATACCCTCTCAAGAGCATGAAATCCTCACTTTCTATATTGCAAAGCTATGGTTTGATGGGGAACTGTCAAGATGAGTAGACACAGGAGATCAGTTGCATCAGGACAGGGAAGTGAACAATCCTTTGCAGGTCAGAACAAACTTGCTGTAAGAAGGGATGGAGGAAGTGTGGGATGGGCAGATGTCAAAGGCCAGCAGAGTGGTTTGGTCCCACTATGAATGAGTTCTGTCTCAGAGTCCTCAATTTATTTGTTTTCCTGGGAAATTCAGAGAGAAGCTGTTCACATTCGCCAGGCAAGCAGCCAACAAAAGGAAAGGAAGGGTCATCAAGGTGTTTTACTGCAGTAGATGAAGACTGAGCTCTAAGGCAAGGGAACTATGGGATGTACAAGGAACAGAGGAAGCACAGCCTTGTGTTGAACACCTTTAGAGCACTTTTGTTCAACTTTTTAAGAGCACTTTATTAAGAGCCTCAGTGCTAAGTGAACTGGTGTTTTGCCATTTCAAATGAAAACAAATTCTAAAGCATTTCCTAAATAAACAAAAAGAAGATTAAACACAGCACTCAACTGCTGCTAGAGTGGCAACTTGACTTCACTGAGGTCCTGACAGCATTCCCAGGCACATCAGCCAGAGCTACAGAGTATTTCACCTTAATGCCAGCGCATGGAGCGACAGAGAGTATCTGAAACATTCATGTAATCTACAGTGCTAAATTCAGTTACACCAATATTGCCAAATAAAGAACCAATTCTCATCTAATACACACACCAAAATGGTAAGTATTTTGAAGCAATGCATAGAACCATCAGTTAAAAGCAAAAATAATCAATGCATTTAGTACATTACATAACAATCTACCCACAGCAGTTCAGGAGCCTGAAGTATTCTCAGTGACAGAGGACTCATAGAGGTGGAAAACAATAGAAAAGAAGGCAGAAGCTGCAAACAAGTGTATAGCTCTGTATCACAGTGTATAATACACTAGAGAAAACATGCAGGAGAGAAGAATTATACATTAAGAAGCAGGGAACGAGCAGTTTGGAGGTGATAAATATATTCCTAGTTTCTCTTCTCTCACTTCCACAGAAATAAGTCACAAGCAAAATCTCCTGCTCTGAAGATCACAGGGTGTAAATTACACTTCTTTGGGTCTGATAGACTTTTGTCAGGATCATAAATACCCTTATCTCTGTAGTGTCTTGGATTTCTGCTCTCTTGGAGAAACTCTCATACAGCTTTGCAACCATAGGCAGAGACTGTGTGTTCCAGAACTGGGATGAAGAGTGGAAAATGGAGTTTGAGCTTTACCTTAAAACTAGCTGTAGCATCACATCTTCACAATGCAAGTCTATGAGCGTTCTGAACAATGCCAAGGAGACCACACAGAGCTGAAAAAAGATAAATGTTGTCAGTTTTTGATCTGGAAATTGTACCTTTCCAGTCTTCCCTGCACACTACGTTACAAAATGGCTCTGCCCGAACATCATGCTTTGTAAGACACTGTTAGTATCATATTTCATTTTGCCAGCACTCCATGGGATTCTTTTTAAAGTTGTCTGGAGCTATACACATAACATGGTACATTTTAACAAAATACAATCCAGAATTTTCCTTCAAATAAGCTATTAAAAAAGCAGTAATTTACCAGTCTCCAATGTTACTCAAATTCATTAAATTAATTTTAGCATGACTTGAACCCTGTAGTTTCCAAGATAGCTTGTTAGATTTTACCTCTGATGTAGAAGTTGAACCAACTACATGCCTTTTCTGAAAGAAAAGTCATAAACCATTTCAAGTTTCTGTTGCTTTAAGTATAAAGAATGACCAGTATTCTGCACATTAAGAAGCTGAATGCTTCTATAAATACAGCTTAATGTACTGACACAGACCAGGACTAAAGAAGTAATTCTTGACAGAATCTGCTCCACATGGAGGGTTCACAATTCCTTCTTTAAAGCTCACTTGAACAGCTGGGAACTATGGTAAGGCATGAAGATTCTTTCTGAGACCAGGTGAAAGAAAAACGGGATTTCTCATTGGAATTGCAGGCTTGCCTTTCTGGCAAAGGTCTGATCAAATATACCTTAAACTAGATATTGCAGGAGTCACACTCAGCAGAGACAAAAATCACACCTATTCTGTGACAAGTACCCCACTTTCATTGGCTTTAGGACAGATTGGAAACATAGACTTCTACAAGCTCTGCTGGTCACTAATTAGACATACAACACCTTCAGAGCTATCATATACTACATTTCGATCTGCCAGGGACTTGCTAGACTGCAGTTGTGCCCAAAATGGCAGAAGCATGAGCTGTAAGCTTTTGCTGGTTTTCACAGGCCACTGTGCCATTACCCCCCTGCCTCTCAGCGCATATTTTCTGGGGCACATTCTCCTGTGCTGCTTGCTCATGGAAACAGTATCTCACAGCTGGCTCAGACACCAGGACCAGGCTGACTCTTGTGAGAGTTATTTAGTGTAAGTTGACCCTTTCCTAAAGTATCAAGTTAGTGCTTAAATCTTTCCTCTCCCTATACTAACTATGTAAATGAAAATAATTAATATGGGAAAGTATTTGCACTTTTCAGTAACTAAAAAATAAAAGAGATACAGCAAAATAAGCAAAAAGCTAGAGATATTTGTCTACCTCATATTTTCAGTCATCAAACATTCTTTGTGATTCATTTATGATTAAATCTTGCCTGGGCATAGCTTTTCTTCCACAGTATGGAATTTCCTCTTCCACATTCACTCCCCTTACTCCCACTGTTAAAATGCTCTGTTCTAGCTCAGGAACATACATGTATTTTCCCTTGTGTGACCGGTATCTCTGAAACATGGCAAATGTTAAATGGCAAGTTAAATGGCAAAGTTTAAGCGAACCTCACTTAGCCTCTGAAGAGCAAATGTTTCTTTGGCTACCTTCCCTAGTTTGGTCAGAAGAACACCCACAGAACAAAAGAAAGTGAATAAGCAGAGAGAAGAGAAATGAGGAATGCTCATGAAGTGGCCTGCTGTGACGCAAATCAGAGCTCAAACTTGCTGCCTTGCCACCGCTGCCCACTGCTTGTACTAGGAGCTAACACCTAGTCCAAAAACCTCATGTCTATAGAAATAGATGAGGCAAGTCAAAAGGCAAGAGAGGGAAATAGCCAGAACTGGCATTCACTTGATAGAAACATGTGGGCAGAGTTGAAGAGCTTCGCAACAACCTTTTGGAAGAAGTCAGATCATTGCACGAAAGGTGTGTTTTTGCCAGGAGACATTAAGGAAAAACAGAAAATCTCATTTCCTCTGAAATTTAGTGAGAGCCAAGCCTAACTCTTCTTCACACTGTGAGAATTAAAAAAAACTCCTACTGCCTTAAATGTTCCTGTATTTAAGAAATTTCATGCAGCTATAGGGAAACATTACTCATTTGTCTTTGCAACCATACTGCAAATCAGGAATCACCTGAATAAACAAAACTGGTCTATTTCTGTATTTTGTAAAAAGAAAAGATTTCAAATACAGCAAGGAGACAGAGGATCATATTTTTACAAGTGCTTTTGGCCACATGTCTGTACATATGTTTAACCCTGTGAATAAGTATTTTTATCAATAATAACGCATGCAGCTTTTGTGCTACAGAAACACACAGAAGGCTGCAGCTCTGGCTTTTGCACTTGGCCCAGCTATACTGCAGAAAACTCATTTAGCATCACCAAACCATTTTGGCTGAGACTCTGAATTGCTCAGGGCTGCAGAATTCTTTACAATTCCCATGGCGTTTGTCTATGGAACAGTAATTAATGATTAGCAGAGACAACAGCATTTGCATTTTTGTTGACAGAAGCTGTTTCAGTTTTTAGAGTTAATCCATCTTAGGGATGCAGTAGCAGCAGCATATAACTATACTTGCATGTACTCACATTTCAAAACAAATTTCAGACAAAGCTAGTGCCTCTAATACACAAACTTAATGCACATGCTGGTGTTCTGGCTTTTCTTGTGCCTGCACTAAAACATTACTCTTATTTCATCCATGAAGCTGTGCATCGCACAAGACTCAGCCAAGACTGCCACCCAAGCAAGGCTCAGGAGGGTAGTCCACTGCAACAAGGAGTCATTTTCTCTACCAGAAGATCCAACTGTTAGCAAAGGTAACTCTACTATCTCTGTCAACAAGCTCTCCAGCCACTGTGATGCATTGTGCCTAGGCTGAGAAGGGGCTCAGTGCAAATTTGAGATAAACCTTATTACATACAGGAGTGAAGGCAAAGAAAAGGAAGCAGCAATCTGATCACTTTGGGAAGAAAGCACCTTCTTTTAATCAAAGAAGAAAGCAGGCAACATGACAGTTAAGTAAACATGCTACAATAATATAGACTCGATTCCTGAGAACTACACTGGCAATACTACAATTCACAATTTGCATCAATTTGGAGACATCCTTACAAGGGCTTCCATCATCTCCCAGAGGGGCTATCTGAAAAGGCTCGCTGCTTGGCAAAACTCCAAAGATCAAAAATGCTCCTCACCACAAATATAGGTCCCAGGATGAGTTATCTATGGCAGCACTAATTCAGCAGTATCCAGAATACTTTTAATCTTCTAACAGAATCCAGACTCCCAAAAGCCCTGAGCTCCCTCTATCCCATTTCCTGTATATGTGAAACCACCTCACACATTTATCAACTTAGTATAGTGGTAGTCAAATGTCATCACACACACACAAGAAGAAATCACACATTTGCGTGGCGGGGGGGAGAAGGTTCCTAGTTAAAAAAATACCAACTGAATATACAGAATCTCCCATTTAAATATTTAACCCGCATTCATGCTGAGTATTGGAACTTCCTTCTTGTTTGTCTTACCCGGAACGGTGTGTTGATTCTGCTAGTAAGCGTATCTAGGATGTGCACATTCTCATGTCGGTGCAGCAAAATAAACCGGAGGAAAATCTTGAGGAGGGCTGGCTCTGAAACACTACGCAAAAAGAGATCCAGGTATGCAGTGGTAGTCATCACCTCTTCCACAGTCAGCTGCAAGCAAAAATAGTGTAAATGCAAACACAAAATATCCACTCATCCTCTGCAACTATATACGTGGCAAACACTCTAAATTCTCCATACATAACACTGCCACAAAACCAGATGGAGGTCTTTGCTTTTAAATTTGCAAAGAGCATGCTTCTGAATGGCTCATGAGCATTTTGAGCCAATTTCTTATCTGTCTTGCTTCCCCACGAAAAAAAAACCTTCCCCCCAACTGACACCCCAAACCTCACACATACTGAAATATGAAAAGCAAATCGTGCTACAAGCTCCCCACCACCTTTCAGCCCATGTCAGCTCTTTTGCATCACTTTTCTGCATCCTTCAGAAGCATTTTCAGTTGTTGTGAATACCCGCATCTATCATTTTATAAAAAATAAATGCCAGAGCACAAAGCACAGTACAAACCCATGGTTCTAGATCTTTAAACAAATGAAAATCCTTACAGCTATCCAGGATTTTTCCAGGTTTTTTCCCACAGCACAATTCCTCATCTTACTCAATTTTTAAGAGGAATATGTACATAGACACACAAACCAAAATCTACTGACTTTTTGTATATCAAAATACAATTCAAATATCCATGCGACATTTGCATACCCTAACCCACACTTCTCTGCTTATTGCAATCCTTTGGATCCTATTCACAGTATACGCTGGCAAAGCACAGAAAATTCCAAGGGCCACCTCTGCACCACATCCTGCTGTTGCAAAGTCAGCTTTTTAAAAATAGTTACCCAGGAACATAATAAGCTTAAGTGCACAAAGATAAACCCTTAAACACAAGAATCTGGCTATATGAAAGGAAGTATTAAACATCTTTTGTTTACCAAACTTAGCTGGATAAATGAAAAGACTGATTTTATTAAAGAAGAAGAAAAAAATTCAAAGCTGTCACTTCAGAGCTAAGAGGATTTAGAAAATTCTCAGAAGGGCAACATTTACGTAACATGCTGTAAATATTCAAAGCCCTGTTCTATTATGCTGCATGTTAGCCATGTACACAGCAATGTCATGCTGCAAATGTTCTCTTTAAAGCATTTAAGATCACAGGCTCCTTCTGGCTGGTTACACAGAACATAGGAATGCTGTATGCAGCCTGCAGACCTTATGGAGAGCGAGCACCAGTCAGGAGAGTAGAGAGAAGCACACACACTTTTCCATACTTTTCCAGGACTACTGCCACATTTCAACACCCAAAAACCTGCTCAGGAAATAAGCCAGGGTTGTGAAACAAAGGAAATTGTTTCCAGTTGGAGCCAAGATTCTTTTTCTTTTTCTTTTGCAATAGCCAAAAAGCGTGGGGACTCGTGGGCTTTCTGATGGAAGCTGTTGACTGCTGCCCTGAGAACTGGCTTTTTTTTGTTTGCTTTTTTGATAGCAGCAAGCTGTAAAAAGCAAAGCCCAAGAAATCCATCATGTGACATCATTATGATAGCATACAGTTCATCGAAGAGTTTAGACCCTCTGCCAAGGAAAGGCCAGACAGAAGTAATACATCTTTATGTCTCTGTGTCACTTCTCCTTCACCCTTTATGGGGAAAAGCAAGTATGTTCTTGGCCTGCAGGTTTCACAGATGTCTGCCGACAGCGGAGGAATAGGACTATATCTAAAATACTGAAGCTGTAAATGAAAGCAAGAAAAGCCACTGGATTCACAAGGGCAGTGACCTTTCCCTAAAACCAATGCTCTTTGGACAACTCATCTTACATTCATATCAGTGAGAGAAACCCAGATGCTTTTCAGAGTGCATATATGAATGAAACTAAGAGCGTAAGAAAGCCAGCCAGAGGCTACTTTAAGTAAACAAATGTTTGATTCTGAGAGCATATTCAACGCTTCTGACAGCTTGGGGACTAGACAAGAAAGGAAATCATGTTTATCTTAAACCAACACTTCACTGATACCACTAAACAGACGTAGAAGAACCAACCAATTAGTAATGAAGCCCAAATACTTCACAACGGAGTTGTTTATAACCTTGTTAAATCTTAATTCTCTGTATGGAGGGATTTTTTGTGCCGAGTGCCACATCACGCTTGATTTTTAGTTCCTGGGAAAGAAGTTGCTGAACCCGCTTAAACGTTTTCTGAGAAAGAGGGAAAACAACTATGCTTTGTCAAGATTTAAATGGATTTATAAGAATCTTTTTTCATTTTCCAGTGAAAACACCCTGACTTTTTATCTCACCCACAACGCTCCTTCAAACTTTAGCAATAAATGAGGCTGGGACCTATTTCACAGCTCACTGTGCAACATGCAAAGCAGGCAAGTTAATGCTGTACAAGCAATTTTAATGATATCATGTTCTAGAAGTTCCAGTGCTTTCTCAGTGTGCCTTTGTGTGCAACTTGTCCATATAGACCAGCACAGAGACCATCCTTCCGCTTCCTTACAGGTGCAAATCAAACAAAAATATTGCTTTGCAGCATTTAAAATGTATGCACCTTGGGAAAAAAGATTAATTAGGCTGGCAAGTGGGCATCCGTGCTTCTACAATTACATCTTATTTTGCCACCATGCATTCTATCTTGCTTCTCCCCTTTACCAGATCTGACATTAACTGCAAGATCTGAAGATTTGAGGCACCTAGAGAAGTATTCGAAAAGGCTGATTTTAGCTCCATAAGGCTCATTTTCCCTTTACTCAACAGGATACATAAGCCTGCTCTGAATGAGCCTCTGGAGAGCTCACTTTTTTTTGCAATTAACTAGGTTGGAGAAATCAGTTACACTAGGCAAAACCCAGCCTTGGCAAGACCCCTTTTAACTCTGTACACCTCTTCTACAGATTGCATTATACATAATACATCAAGTGCTGAAAGTGAGACTCACTTGTGCAGTTATTATTGAAGACCTCTGTTTCCTAAGACACCAAATCCATGCTATTAAGCTTCATTCTGACTCCTTGCTGCTCCTCTCTTCTTAAACTAATATCTCATGAGACAGATTTGGGGGAAAGTAGAGATTGTTTCTAATAAATTCAAAGCAGTACTTAGGTGAACAACAAAAGAACAAATATTTCCAGAGAACAAAACATTTACTAACCATGTCAAGCATGTCCACTACAGTCAAATCCTGAGGCAACTTACAAAAACTTTAGATCACTGTAAACACTGATTACGGTCTAATTTGTCCAAGTAAGCTTTTAGCTAGCACTCAGAATTGACCATTTTTGAAAGGACGATAAAGAGCAAGCTAAAACTTGCACGTATTCACAAACCTGATATTTAACTTGAAAATGTTTACCTCTGATAATTCAAGTATCAAGAAAAATACCAAAACAAAGGGAAATTAATTAAATTAAGTCATGGTAGTTTTCTAGAGAAGCCCTTTGTTAATTAAGTAAATTTCAAGCTATGTTTTTGATAAAGGTATTTCAATAATATTAAATTCACCACTGCCAAACCAGCAAAAATAAAGCTCACCAGCAACAGCCCTTGCATTAATACTCATGGTAAAGACCAGGGATATCTTTGCTCCTAGAATAACACTGCAGGATTGAAAGTGAAAAATGAGGAAAAAAAAAGTCCGTATCCATTGTATTAATTCAATCAGTATTCTATCATTTTTATTTTCATTATTCACAGTTGTAACAATTAGAAGTTTCTAGATTTTTCTTTTTCCAACATGCGTACAAATTTAAATGCCTGTCTAAAGACACCATCTAGAAAAACTCATCCACGTGGCTTTTTTACACAACTAGCACTTGTTACAGATATTTCTAAGGTGTAATTTACTGTAGAAGGGACTACCCGAGTCTTCATAGCCACACAGATATTTGATTAGAGATTACTGAAGAGAGAAAGCCCTTTTTAGCCTTGTAATACCCTTCTCTAATTATGTAATAATTATTAGCAAATCTTTTCTCACCTCCTTTGATGACTGATTAGATGGTGAGGCAGAACACAGTAAAGAGATCCAGCTTTTACAAGTTGCTGTGCCAAGTAATAGCAGAGAGGCAGAAATTACTGTCATTGCAAGTTCAGTTTAATATATTACACTCGCTGTGTTAGACCAATTGCACTCATTCTTTATTACTGGCTATTTTCCCTTGGGATCCAAACAATATATTTCTAATTTACAGCTTCATGCCTTCTTACAGGAATATGGCTGTTATGATTCCTCCTTCCCTTCACATTTCCCTTCCTGTAAGGCTTTCCTATTGCCCATGAAGAGACCGTGAATGTTCTTATTGGAACTTAACCACTAGATCCACGAGTAGTTTAAATCTGAATAAGCCCACTTCACTGATAAACAAAATCCAACCATTCCCACACTTTTCTGCTTTCTATTCATTTTCAACTTCTTGGCCCCTGCTTATGCTGTCAAAAGGGTTCCTGCCTCACTTCACTGCACAGCGAATTGTTTTCAGGTTAAAACTATTCAGGAAATAAAAGGTGGGTTTTAACCTCAATCAGTTTCCCATATGAACAGTTGTCCTAGCAAAGAGAGGGGGACAAGTGGGATCAGGGACAGAGGAAGTTTGCACACTGGGAAAACCAGAACAACAGAACTGCTTCAACTTCCCCCAGCTTACATTTATAAACTGTTTCAGTTTATATCAGGTTAAAATTCAACTCAACTGCAGTGTTTGATGCCAAAACTGAAAGGCACCTTTAACATATATCCACTCCATAGCTAGCAAAATTAAGTTTTGCAGCTATTAATGGGCTTCTCCAAACCATGAGACTGTTCAAAGTTTACCAGTAACACTTGGTTTACCCCTTTTAACAGCAGCTGTCCAAGTGCTTTTCAGTAAGGTGAAAGATGGTATTATTTCTAAATGGGAACTGACAGTCTTGCGGGATATTTATAAAGATGCCCCTTCTAATCTGTACAGTATAATTTACAGGTCATTTCCCTCTAGCTGAGCTGTGTAATCATCAAGCAAGTATTACTGAATTATCAGAGTAGCACACTGTGTTAGAGGTTTGCATTTAGATGGGTTAGTGCACAACAGAATTGAGGTCCAGTTGACAGAGCTTATTTGACAGGACCATGCCAGTGCTTCTGCAGAGCAGTTCTATTCACCTGGCCAACAGCAACATTTTACACTAAAAAGCTGGTACAATTTTCCATTATTCAGATCAAAGCCTTCCAAGTAGAAAAATAATTATATCATAGTTAGCAATTAAATGTCACGTAGTAAAGCAGTAAATGGTAAGACATAAAGAATTTGCTTTTAGCACATAATTTGTCAAATTTTCAGCACCATCTTCAATAAATTGAAGTAACACAAATTACAGAAACACTCCAGATGTTCCAAATAGTTATCTTTGTCACACAAATTCCCCGAATGCCAAATTAAAGTTAAATCATATGCACTTACAGTAAAGAGATGTATATAGCCAATCTGAGTTGTGTCAAAGATAGCATAATATTTATATGTACACCACAGTGTGGTTCCTAATTATCCAGCACATGGTTATGACTGCAAAATATATATGTATTAAAGACCTTCTGGAAAGGATTTCACTCAGATTTCTACAGCAGTGTTGCAACTACCTGAAAGAATCAGGTAAATAAGCCCTTTCTGCTAATAAATATAAAAAGACTAAAACAAGGCAGTATGGCCTCTAGCAGAACTAGTAAAACAGATTTTGATATAGTTATTTCGGATTCACTCTGGGATTTAAATTAGGCTTTTACTGAAGAGAAAATTAGTTTTATTTGATTACTTGGACCCATGTACAATTTGGCCTCAGAAGACCTTATATTTCTTTTGCTAGAGCATCAAAATGTTAGTTTTGAAAGTGAAGCAAGAAAAACCTAATGAAATGTGTCACAGAAATTTAATGGTATGACTCCATGCCTGAGCAGAATTATACCTTCCCAAGTATTTTTTATCTTAGTACCAAAATCTAGGGAAGAACATATAGAACTGCCTAATTTCAAGATTTAACTGATACGCCATCAAAGAATGACAGTCTTAAAATAAAGAATAGAGTTTGCCAGATAGTCTAAATTTTCCTAATTTAAGACTATCTGGTCAGACACTTATACCCAAAAGATAAAAGATGGTTTGGGCAAAAATTTAAATAATGGATTGTTACTACAAAAAGAAAACTACCAAATTAACCTTCTACTTCGCTCTGTATCTTTACAGACAAGGTATGTTATCTCTTCTAGTTTTAACTGAATTTTTACAGAAACAAGGGATTTGTGACCTTTAGTAACCCCACTGAAGCATGTCATTAATTCACTTTTTTCAATGTCCTGTGAAACTCATATCAGAAGTAAGGGAAGTAACTCTTTTGTAAAAAGGATAATAAAATCCAGACAGCTAAAGGACAAGACAGGGCTACCCAGCACAGCCAGTTCACATGTATCCCTAGCTACATAGTACATAGGGATCTGTCTACGCCTTCAGGAATGTGCAGCTTCTGAGATACACATTTGTCAACCGCTCATTACACATGTAGGTGGAATAACCCACACAAAGTGACAAGACTAGTACAGACCAGGTATAAATATACAAGAATATGCTATATATAGGATGCTTATCTTTGAGAAATGAAGTTAGGGAGTTATAAACTTGAGAATGTTTGGGTTATTTAAGCACAGCGCAGTTAATCTGCTATATAAATAACCTTCACAGAGCTCAGTGTGAAAAACAGGTTATTTCAAGCCAACTAGCTAGCCCAATCAATTTGAAACTTCCTTAACTGGAAAAAACCTGAACTACCACATTATTTTATCAACTCCATACTATCTTCCTCAGATAACACCATAAAAAATAAAGAACAATAATAATAATTAAAAAAAAAAAATCACATCGACCAAAATATGTTGGCCTCCCCACCCCATGACTTCTTCATAGAGACACATGTCAACACTCTAGTACCACTTCAGTCACACAGGGAACTGTACATAGTAAGTATGTATAGGGAGACAATCTGCAAAAAATAAAAAAAGGCAGAGCTTACTACACAGTTCCACAAATGTGTAACACCATAAATGTATGACACCATAAAGGTGTTACTTGAAGCTGACACTTCAAGATCACACATATATGCATCTCAAAGCTTTGGACCACGTACTGAAATTCTGATCTACTTTACTGAACTTCTGCTTACTTAAATTTTAATACTACTTCTACCAAAAGTCTTGCTTGATACTCCAATGTTTTAGGGTGGGAGAGGAGAAGGAAGACAATGAAAGGTGGCAGTAAGTCTGCACGGATGAACTAGGCGCTCCTAACAAAACAGAAACACGAAAAGAAGTTGACAAAGCAGGGACAGATGACCCAGGAGGAATACAGAAAAGCTGCCTGAGTGTGCAGGAAAAGGATTAGGAAAGCCAAAGCCCAGCTGGACTTGAATAATGGCTTTAACAGCAAAGGTGGAATATGAAAAATGTGTGCCCACTGCTAAACATGGGAAGGGGACCTGGGGACAACATACACAGAGAAAGCCTCAGTACTCAATTCCTTTCTCACCTCGGTCTTTACTGGCCAGATTTGCCTTTGGTATTGCCAGGTCCTTAAGATAAGAGTGGAAGTCCAGAGCAAGGACCACTTACCCTTAGAGGAGGGAGGTCAGGTTAGGAAACATTTAAAGAAACTGGACATACATGAGGTTTGTTGTCAAATATGCAAGAGCCTTGTGTTGGATCCACTAGATGGTGCAATCCATCTTCTCCATTAAATGCGTTTGAAGTTTATACACATAAGTAATTAATTTTTAAAGAGGAAAAAGTCAAACTTAATGCTAATCAAGGAAAGGTTTATTACTGGAAGAACAAGGCACCAAACAATGTTGGGGTTCAGGAAAGCTCTAGGCTTGAAACTCACGTATGTCTCCATTTAAGAGAAATCTAATTTCAGAGTATATAAGTGAGGTTCAACAATATTTTCCTAGCATGAAAAAAAATGAAATCAAAACAGTATGCTTTATATGATTTAAGTAACAGGGAAATCATCAACCCAATAGCAGGTCAGCAAACTTACCAATAAGAATGGCATTCATCAGGTATAAAAAAATGGTACTATTCAGAGCAACCTAAAATTAGTCTTAAGTGCTTCAAAAGTAAAACTGGTACCCAATAAGACTAGAATCCCACAGCTACATTTTGATATCTCCCTTGTTATCCATAACCTTGACCTAAATAAAACTGGGTAGATTTTCACTTTTAATTCCCAGTCTTGATAAGGGATTAAGTGAAGGTACAGAAATATAAAAAGTTACTGCCAGGTAAGGAGGTGAACTATTTGAATGGCTGACTACAGCCTTAATTTGGATGACAGCCAGATTTTATTTCAGCCCTTGCCAAGTTCCTGAATGTTTGAAGTCTGCTGAATCATTGAAGGAGATTCTATACTGCTTATTACTTTCTTGGTAAGTAACTATTTACTATGAAGAATTGTGTCCACTGCCAAGTTCTAGACTTAGAAAGCAGGGTACGGTGTTTCACTGGCCTTTCGGAAAATGGAACAGGTGCAGCACTTCTGCTTGGCAGGCTTAGTAAAACTAGTAGACCTTCAGAAAGTAACTTATTAGTCTTCTCCTGGCACTTTCTGATGGACTTTTACTCTCTGCAATTCCTACTTTTTCTCATCATACAAGGTGTTCTTTCCACAGGCAATCAGGTTTCTTAATTGACACATTCTGCAGCAGTTGGAAATGTTTCCTGCAATCTAACCCCCAAAAACAAAAAACAAACAAACAAACAAACAAAAAAAAAAAAAAAAAAGGTAATTCACCAACGTCCGTGACACATTTTGCCAAAGGATAACCCCAAAAATTCAAAGTGATCATTTTGTTCTCCAAAGCAACATAAATTGTACCCTACTGTATTACAAAATTCATAACAAACTCAACTTCTTCTCTACTTTACAAAGTAGCTTTACCAACCATGATGAGAAACTACAAAACAATACCTGCCTTGCTAAAATTAGCGTAATGTTCCCTGACTGAACATTTTCCTTGTGGGCATTTTCTTTTTGGAAAATGTTCATTTGGAAAAAAATAATCCTCATGGAAACACACCTGCCATGATAACATGCTGCCTAAAACATCACTGCTTTTTTGATGATATGTCAGCCCAGCGCAACAAAAATATTTGGGTTCTTCATTTCACTTAATTTTAAACATTTTCAGAAATACTTTAATCTTGCTTAATACTCACTACAGTGTAAATAGAAAGTGTCAAATAAAAAGATAGAAAGTTAGCCTAGAATCTTAATTATACGGAAGTCACTACTGACACTACATTTAATTTTATCTTTACAAAGAGATCATCCATAATGCTTTTTGTCTGTTATTATGTCCTGTCCTGCTTGCATACACCACTGACCTTATGGAGCGCAGGAGCCATTACTGGCACCAAAAATCCATTGTAAATGTAATTGACAAGCTGGTTACGTATCAATGGATGTGCCACCTAAAAGGATGGGGGAGAGAAAGACAAAGAACAGTTCCAGTGAGATTTAAAACAAGACAGGGTACATACTACTATTAACCACTACCAAAACCCCTTCCCCATTTAACAAGACGTTCATTTGCCCTTCTTACCAGCATTTACTATGATCCGAGTTCTTAAAGATCCTTCCTCAAAGAAAAACACAAACTCTGTTTAATTATAGTAAGCCTGCCAAAGTTAGAGAACAGGGCTTTTCAATTTCCCTGCATGCTGACAAAGATGAATGGATGGACAGAAAAGCGTGTATACCCATGCATCAAAGGAAGATTTGAGATTCTAAATTTAGCTCCTGAAACCTTGTCAGGGTCACTTGAAGGTGGATTTACCATTGTTAACTTGTCCTCCTACAAGAAGGAAAAGCAGAACAGCTGCTTTCCTGTGGTTCAAGAGTGGATAAACCAAAGCACTCTCCAGCTATGGGGTAAGAACATGTTATTCACATGCCTTTCTCTCAACCACTGTAAAACAGAAATTAAAACAAGACCTACATTATTCATTCAATAGGGTTGGTTCAGAGCTTTAAGAAATGAACTGTTATTAGAAGCCAAAAATTTACTTTTATAATGAGGCATTCATTTTGCTTTCACAAAGAGAACACATCACCAGTTCATGCATTTGACAGAAATTTGAGAGAAGAAAAAAAAAAATACTCCATTCAGAAGCACTGCAAGTTATTATATTCTGTTTGAAGTTCACAGAGACTGGAATGTCACATCCTACATGTGGCCACAAATACATTTTCCCACTTACAGTTCTCCCCAGACCTCCTTTCGTGTCTAAACTTTGCTTTGGAAAGGGAAAGAAGGGTTATCCATCCTTCGCTGTGATCCAGGAAAAAAACTAGCAAGCGGAGAGTGGCTACATTGTCCCTTTTTAATGTCTGGCCAAAGTTTTTAGGTCAACACAGAACAAGCCACGCCATGACAACCATTTCATGCGCAAAACAAAAATTCCTGCAGTAACTGAGCTTTTAATTCAGCTGAGGAAAGCCTATATACACTCAAGCAGCAGTTAGAAACCGATCTTTCTGCATGTCAGCTGAAGATCCTTGACCATTTTAAGTTTAAAATAATATATGCTTTAATTTGTCTGTGGTAACCTTTATATCAATTTTTTAAGAAGGTATCAAATATGACCTCCTGCAAAAGTAGATCTGTAGAAAAACTCTGCTTAGACACCAAAATTAATATTGTCTCCTCTTCATGTTCAAACATGCATGTTAGAAATCTTTATATTGCATTTAAAGAATGACAGCTACTATTATTTTCCTGTTCAAAGCTTTAAGAGTCAATCAGTTGCTTCACTGTATTTTGCACGTCTCATAAAAACATATCTTCTATTTAACAATCAATGTGACTAAATTTTCAATCCTATTCAGCACATTTCTTCAAGTAACACATAAACCCACAGTTTCTCTAGAATATGTATCATGTTTAAATAAAATACTGGACAAAGTTTCTATAGGATTTACCAGCCTTAGAAACAATACAAAACCACAAAAATCTCAATTTATGTTTAGAATAGAGAAAGAAAAAAAAAAAGGAAAGGATCAAAGCCAAGGGAAGAAAAAAAAAGTAATCAAGAAATAAACATTAAGAATAGAAAGTGGAATCAAAATTGATAGGCTGAGAAAGTTGGGGCTGTTCAGCCTGGAGAAGAGAAGGCTGCATGGAGATCTCATAGCAACCTTCCAGTATCTGAAGGGGGCCTACAAGGACGCTGGGGAGGGGCTCTTCATTAGGGACTGTAGTGATGGGACAAGGGGTAACGGGTTCAAACTTAAACAGAGGAAGTTTAGATTGGATATAAGGAGGAAGTTCTTTACTGTAAGGGTGGTGAGGCACTGGAATGGGTTGCCCAGGGAAGCTGTGAATGCTCCATCCCTGGTGGTGTTCAAGGCCAGGTTGGACAGAGCCTTGGGTGACACGGTTTAGTGTAAGGTGTGAGGGGGGTTGGAACTAGATGATCTTAAGGTCCTTTCCAACCCTAACTGTTCTATGATTCTAAAATAGGCCAATCTAAAATGAATGTATATTCCTCTGAAGATACCTAAATTCTGCTTGGAAAGCTTTCCTCATGCAGTACTTGCAAAGGCAAACAGACTATTTTTTGTCCTAGATACCATTAAGAGGGCTTAGAGAAACATGGAATGTTTTTCAGTGCTTAAATATATAAATACTTATGTATATAATATACATAAATATATAAAAACTAAACTACATTTTCTCATTTGTGAAGGCATTCAATTTACTTTTAGTATCGTGGTATTAAAATGCAATAAACTCTCCCTTTTTTTTTCCTCCCGATTACATAATGAAATACCAAGCAAACACATAAATCCACTGCTTTCATTTGAAACACCTGTCACCCGAAAACAAAACACATATTAATTCATCCTTATAACCAGAACAAAAAGCACAAAGCCAACTTATTTTAGTGTATCTTAAAAATTCTATGCCATTACTAACAGTAAATAAACTCTGCAATTACAAACTTCTGCAGAATATATAAAACAACCTACTACTTCGAAAGAGCAGGCCAACTCTGCTCCATTACCTGTATCACAGCATTGCAAAATTCAAGGGAATTCATGAACTGTACAAGGGCTGGTGACAAGAGCCAGTCATCTTTCAGCAGACAATGCCACTCTTCTCCATTTTCTTCCAGCTTTGTAGGCAAAGATGAATAGAGGCCACTTAGTCCTGTTGCTAACACCTGTATTTCAAAAACAAAAGAGAAATAAGTTAACTTTCCAACTGTTCAGCTGTTAAAATGGAAATGCCAAAAATGGTTTCTCTTACTAATTTTAGTAACATCAGAGAGTGTTGAGACGAATTTAATTTCCTTTTGAAAGAGTGCTGTGGCAGAAAGACATGAATATTTTAGAGAGCCTTCCATATATTCTTCTTTCAAGAGCTGGTATTTAGAAGAACATAATGGGAGAAAAATGTTATAAGGTTTACAGGTGATTTATGTAGAATATATCACTGAAGGACAAGATCACATTCTTAGCTGCAATTTAAAAAGTGTATTTCCAAAAAGGTTTTTGAAATTTTACTCAATATATCTAGAGTGCTGCTAGTTTCAGGCCGGGCTTTGAATTACTAAATTTAATTGAAACTGGAAAAAGTCTAAATATTTTTAGACTTTAGGATAATTTTTTAGATGATTCTCATTTTTATGCAAATGTTAAGACTCAGCTTGATGGAAACTTTTTAAGCTTTCATTCAACAGACTCTTCTTTCTATGAAGAGCTACTTGGCATCTACAGGGCTAGACAGTCAAAGCTCAGATGAAATACAAATGTCTTACTAATTAGAAAATAAACAGTTGACAATGTGCAGGTCAAAGACCAAGGGTTCACAGAAAGGGGAATCAGGTTTTGATCATACACAAGCATAATCAATTATAATTGCTAACTCATCCAGTCAGGCAAAGACTGGCTTTTTGAATGGTTTCCATTCCTAAATTTTGAAGATGGATTTATTCTGGCACACATAATTAAGCCAAACACTAAAGGGGATGGGGCGGTGGGGGGAAATACTGTGGAAAATTTAGTGCTTTAACACACTGGGCTACTTTTTTTATATACACAGGTACACACAGATGCAAAAAGAAAGATGCTGGGGACATGTTAAAAAACTAAGAAGCTAAACCTGCTGAGCAAAGTTTTACCTGTACAATCATACTCTTCCAGAATATTTTTTTTCTTTTCTTTCTCCAATGGCAGAAAAGCTCAAAACGGAAAGTCAGGAAGATCCTACTAGGCCTATAGAACTATCTATATATAACTCGCATACACACTTACACTCTAAAATCCAGTTTTCAGATAATTCTAGGAAGGAAAAAATACTGAAGAGCAAACTTGAAATTTCTTTTGTGTTGCAACCCATTAATTAATACATATTTGATTTTCCATTGATTAAAATGTAATTGCTATTCACAAACACATACTCACCCTCTCAGTAAGCAATCTGATTTTCAGAGCTGAGTACTATCCACATTTTTCCTCCATATGGAATTTTAGTTCCTAAGCACAAAAAAGCTACTTTGAACAAAACATACTACTCTCCACTAAGAGGAACAGTGAATTTGGAATCGGTCAGTGTCTTAAAGTGAATAATTCTTTGGTTTGTCTGAGTTACTGAAAAAAGTAGTGATGTGTAGCTGCTAAAATCTGTGAAGTTTAAAAAGCTCTTATTTTTGCTATGAAATACAACACAAATGGCTCTGTGAAGCTCTGTTTCTAAAGCCGTAAGACAGAGAGTAGCCACTGGAAGCAACTTCATCTCTCTAGGTAAAAAGTATTTGAAAAATTTCATAGAAGTATATGGTAAAAGCAGGATTACCATTTCAAATTACTAACAGAACTCTTCACATTCTATAAGCTGGCATATAAAGTAATGCACATATGTAGACTACATTATGGAGTTTTAATCAGTGAAATTATAAACATCAATTAAAAAACCAAACAAACAAACCAACCAACCCACAAAAAAACTGAAAGGGAAGAAAATGAATGATCTCACATCCTGGAAGGGCAAGATCAGTTTTATTTTTAGTTTCACCCAGAGCAGTGCCCTTTTAAACTTCTCCCAATATTTGTCATGTCAACCCTACATGCTCATTTACAAGCATCTCCAGCAGTTTCTTTCTCTCCGTTGAGTTGTGAGCCTCTCTGCAAACCAGTCTCCTTGATTTATTTACTTTCTCTTGACTCACAGAAGATATTTGATTTGCAATCCCAGAAATACTATATGATTAAAATGTGTTAATATATAATCAATTTCTAATATATAATATATATAATATTTTTTATATATATAATATAATCAATGGCCAATTTCTTGCCTATAATAATTTCCTTTCCTCCCA
>WYDI02023055.1:0-37232 GCA_009867235.2 Psittacus erithacus
TCCCCTCCCCTCCCCTCTATCAAGGCATTTGCCTTCTAGAAACCATTCACACAGGAACACTTACTCCTTGCTGCCCAGCATTTTTGCTACTGCAGACATAAATCAGAGGCAGCTATTAAACTGATCTTGGCAGCCCAGCCAGCACAGCAAACCAGAACGCCTCCAGGACATCCCACCCAGCTGCCTGCCAGGCTCTGTCCTCCCATCCTGCTGGATCATCTGCTCCCTGGCTTCTGCCTCCTCTCTTTTATTGCTACCACATGCAGAGAATTGTAACTGCTTAGCTGGTATTTCTGTGGAGCAACAGTTATTTCCTTGGAGGGGTTTCTTTTTGTCATTATGGGGTAGGTCATGGAGCATGACTATATAGAGAGCAGGAACTGGGGCACAGGCATAACCAATCCCCATGTGCAGGCAGAAATATAAGAAAATGGCCTAGGTGCAGTCAAAGCAGAAAAGAATTAAATTGGACACACTGCTTTTAGCTGCATGCCTCAGTAATGCTTTCCAAGGAGGCAATGGGGGCCTACTTGATCAACAGCCAGAAGCATGAGTTAGTTAATTCTACAGCTCTTGACAAAAAAACATTGGAAGATCTTATTAAAACAAGCAAACCCCAGCCTTTTTTAAAGGTCCCTATGCAAAGACTGCCTGGCACAGGCTGTGTGGTGCCTCCACAATAACTTCATGCTGACCCCCGCTGTTCACACACTGTGAATACAGACGGGCCTTGGACAGCCTGGATTTCCTGTACACGCAGAAAAGTTAATGTACAGCACAGCTGCTTCTTCCTGAAAGTGCTGGCAACCACTCCACAGTGGAGTTGCTCAGGATTTGGAGACACACAGCACACAGGCTGCAATACCTGAGGAATTACTCTGATCAGGTTGCTGCATGCCAGGAAATCTAGGGCAAACATGAGAAAAAATTTAAAATCCACCTAGGAAAAGTTTTCAGGCTGAAGGAGAATGTGTCTGAGATAACCTAACAATGCAGTAGCTGTAGTCTAGGAGAAGACAACCTCTCAGCCCATTCTGAGAACCTGGCAATCACTCAGCCCATTCTGAGATCCTGGCAATCACTCAGCCCATTTGGAAAGGAGGGCACAAATCCTTTCAGCTTCTAGCTTCTCCTGCATTTCCTGATCCCACCAGTCTCTTCCCCATCACCACTTCCCCCTGGGATTCACTCACTGTTGCCCTAATTTCTCTCTCTCCCCACACCTGTGTTTATTCACCCTCCTGATGTACACAGGCTGTCTGCCTGGGCTGCATGCATCTCCCCCATCCTCTCACTGTGGTCATCCCTACACACCATTTCTGTCCTTTCTGGCAACTGAACATTTCCTGAATTTTCCATTGCACACAGACTTTTTACGCCCCAAACCTTCCCTCTTTCACCTTCCCAGATCACTTTTCCTCTGGAACATGAGGAGCTTTATTTCCAACCTCCTCCTTCCCCTTTTTTTTCTGATTATGGCTCCGGTGTCCACTGGCCTGGGAGGATTGTCAGGGTCATTTCCACTTTCCTTTGGAAAAAGCTACCCATCTCACATACAAACTTGCAGACAAAAAGGTCTTTTGGCACCTCAGCCTCTCAGTATAGTTTAGGTTTGTAAGTGAGGCTGACACTCCCCTGCTTAGCGAACTTCCCCCTTTTCTTTTTCTCTGTGTTTTTTTAATAAATACCATTCCTCGTGTTATTCTGCCTGTAGGGTAGTGACTGACAAGCTTTAGCTAGGGTAAGCTTCAGCTGTCGGGAAACACAATCAAAACGTTTTTATTCCTGTGAGTTTCTGGGAAACTGTGGCAGAATGGGACAAACCTGAAGTTAAACTATTTTTAGCAGAGGGCTTTATTGCAGAAACCTTTTACCGAAACCATACCAAGTGCAGCTTGCTGCCCAGGGCACCTGGACTCCCCAGTGCCCAGGCGGCTGTCGACCATTTCCAGAACTCTGACCTTTCAGCAAAAGTCTACCAGAGCTGGCATTTTGCCCCAGGATGAGTTGTGATACCAAGGCTGGCGTGAAAGGGGCAGACCCTTAAAGGTAAAGAGAAGTCTGTATCAAAAAAGTAGAAGGTATCATCATAGTTTTTAGTGACTGGTAGGTGCTGGGAAAGTTTCAGTAATTGGAGGAACAGCAGCTATACTGGTCTATAACTTCCTTTCTGAAAACAAGGATATAAAATAAGCAGGGAAAGATTGCCAGTATGTGAATCTGGTTTGTTAATATCAGCTGAATCATTCCTGGAAACGTTTTTGATTTTTGACCTATTGTTTTCAAGGATGAAATCTTGCTCTGTGTTTTGTAGAGGATACTTGTTGATAGAGCTCAGGCTGCTGTCTCTCCATTGCCGAGTTCAGGATTATGTTGCAGTTTGGTGTGTTCAAGGTCAGTGGTGGGGCTATGCTGGAGCCCACAGGCTCCCTACTAAAAAGAGACTTGTGGTGCACTGCAGAGCTGTTTAACAAGGTCAGTTTGTTAAAGCAGCAATCTCTTTTTCAAAAAGATTGCTTGCAATACAAGCAATCCCACATGTCTTCTGAAAACCACATTTATCATAAAACTTCATGTCTGCATGCATATGTTTCCAGTAGTTTATATGCAATAAATACAAGGATGTTCAATTACAGTAAAAGAAAAGGGGAAATTCTTTAATTCTTCTACCAACAGAGTGTGTCTGTTGCTTAACTGGAAGCCCAAAGGGGAATAACTCACTAAACATCAAATAAAATCAAAAGCAGGCTGAGGAGATTTGCATTAAGACAAAAGTATATGAAAAGTAGCAAGTGTATTTCCTATTTGCAAATTTTATATAATATTTCTGTAATATGAACTTAAAATTAGATGTCTGTTTAGACAGATTACTTAGCACCTTGGCACAGATTTTCTGTGTTTTTTATTATAGCACTTTAATTAAAGAACATTCATCAGCATTCACTCAGCCCAGTTAAGTGCCACTTTGGATAGAGCTGCACGGGGAATGACTTCTGTGTGCCACTTGTAATAGCAGCTTTAAATCAGATGGTGATGACAAATGATTGCCACAAAGCCAGTCACAACCTTTTGCCACTACCAAGTGGAGAAAGAGGTCGGGAGGGGACTTGCATCCTCACATCTGTGCAGCAGATGCCAGCACACCTTCCACCACTCCTCACTATCCCCAAGAGTCCCTGGAAGATGTGGAGCTGGTGCTGAATAAACCAGCTGGGGCATCCCCTCTTGTTCCCTCTGTCCCACTGCCTCATCCCGTTGCCTCCTGTTGTCTTTCTACTGGGTCCGCAGCACAACAAGTGTGCTTTACCAATTAGGGGTTTTCCAAGTAAAAGTGGAGGCAAGGGGAAGACAAATTTGCCACAGCTAATCAAGGTAACTGAGAGTAATTCAAGCATGTTCACATGAAAACTACAGAATGCTTCCCAGGAATGGTATGCAACAGTCCTTCAAAAGTATGTGCCAGGTGATGTAGTCAAAAAAATTAATTCTTAAACACTGTGAACCCAAGACAAAAGTTTATGAATTTAACTCCACATCTCTGCAAAGTATTTCTGGCAATTCAGTGTATTCATCTCACAAATGTCTCATGTCGGCCCCTTGTGGGTGCAGCATGCCTCCTACTGTGGGCTCTGCTGGGCAGAGGCCTGCAGAAGTGACTGCTGCCTACTGCAGAAATGTGCTGGGTGGGTTTGATTTGCAGAGAGCCTATAATTTGCTTCCCATCTCTTTTTAAACCCATTACATTCCTAACAATGGAAGCTGTCAGCTGAAGTGATTTTGTCAGCCAAATTTGAGAGACCGCACATCTTATGGCCATTAAAGTTTCCTGTAACTTCTCACTTGAATTTTTCCAGGTCTAAGAACATGGTTTTTTTCATTTGTCAAATTCCAAAATAAGCATCAACAGTGATAAGAATTTGTCAGCTCAACAGGAAAAAAAAAAAAATTTGTTCCCTCAGTTATTTCTCTTCTTTTAATCTAATGAATGTTTAGTATAAAATACATAGGCAAGCTATGTTATTAAGTTACGTGTTCTCTTACAGCACTCCCAGTTTTGACCTTATGGGTTTGGTTTTGCTCTCTTACAGCACTCCCATTTTTAACCCTATGGGTTTGGTTTGCGTTACCCACAGAGGCAGTTCTTCAGCAGTATGAGGAGAAATATGTTCCCCAAAGTCTAATTTTACCCCAGCAATTACAGTTCCTTTCTGGATCATGTGAGGTGCACACTTGTTTCAGGCTAAGACAGTGCTGAACCTCAAATTCCCTAAGGCACAGTCTCACAGCAGAAATCACCCAGCTGGGTCAAAGTGGGGAGTAAGCTTATGGCAGAAGATGGTGTGTCAGCTTTTGCTACCCTTACATGTTTTAAATAAACATATCCGCACGTTTAGGCTCTCCCAGTGCTCTGCTGGGGGGCAGGTAGCTCACCCACCAAGCAGGGAAAGCAGCCAGCTAATGTGTCTCTTCAGGCCCACCTTGCTGAATGAACTGATTTCTTTTTACCAAACTCATAGTTTTATTCTGGAAATCGCTCTTAGTCAGACATTTCCCTGGCATTTGTGTTTTTTGAAACTGCTGGCAGTATCTGGCCATTAAGGACAGCAGGCTGTCCTTTTCCACTGTGCTGAGCAGAGAGCACAGAGCAGATGCTTGGCCAGGAAGCACAGTGCTCCCTAGTTGTTCAGTTGGGGCATCCTAGGATAACTTCCTGGAGCTTTGGGCCAATATACACAATAACTCTTTTTAACATTGTTTCTGAAATAGTTTTGTGAGTGTCTTTCTGCGTATGTTCTCTTTATTCTACTGACACTTTTCTCTATCGTACTTTATGTCAGTATAGAAACACAGCACGAGAATTCTCCTTTGATTCCTGTTATATGCTGATATAACAGATAAACAATTGAATGGCTATGATGGCTTAGCCTCTGTTCTGGTTTTCAAGATGTTAAGAAAGCTGGGAGGCTGTATTTTGGAATGCATTTCTCACACTCCTATCCCTACCTTGCTGTCCATA
This sequence comes from Psittacus erithacus, assembly GCA_009867235.2. NCBI lineage: Eukaryota > Metazoa > Chordata > Aves > Psittaciformes > Psittacidae > Psittacus > Psittacus erithacus. The sequence continues at coordinate 5,018 of WYDI02023055.1, forward strand.
AAAGACTTTCTGGATGAAAGATGAAACCCTGCGTGCCCTGCTATTTACCTTTTATAACTACATGAATCAACAAGTTGGATAAATATTTTTCCATGAGGAAGGGATGAGAGAAGAATGGAAAGAACATCATGTTACAGGTCTCAGTCAGTTCACATAATGTATTCCTGGAAGGCATTTAAATACTTCAGTAAGAAAAGCAGGCCAAGAGATGAGGATGGAGGTAAAAGGCATTGAGCGTTCATGATAGAAAGAGTTTTTTTGAAATTACTAGAAAGACTGAAGTGACCTCTTGATTTTATTATATGCTGGGCAGGATATCTTGTGGGTATGGGTGTTTATGACAGGATCCAGATTTCAGTTAAACATCATTGTGGCTGTATGTTCAGATGCCACTGAACATACTTGCTACTTGCAAGAGTCAGTACAGTTTCTCATCAAAATATCCTCTTAAAAAAAGAAGCAGATAAGAGACCATTTCCTACCTAATGTAGCTGTGAAACCTGATCCTACAGGAAGGTGGCCATTCTGCACAATAATTGACAGTTTAGTCATCTTTCATTTTTATAAAATTCAAATTCTCTGAGACTAATGTCATATTTCTGACTTGCTTTGTGCCTTATGGCACAGTGGGTACATTGCTCTTTTTTCAGATGTTAGGCCTGCTATCCTCCCTCTCTCCCACATTTAGCCACTTCAACAGCTGCACTCAAGTCACATGCTGAATGCACGCTGCCATGAACTGAGGCCCGCAAGATACACACATTTGTTTTGGGTAAATGTCATCCCGTTAGAAAGCTGAAGAAAAAAAATTTATTTTGGGGTAGAATAGTAGAATTGTTTGGGTTGGAAAAGACCTTTAAGATCATCAAGTCCAACTGTAAACCTAGCATTGCTAGCTAGCACCCTGTCCGGCTGAATCTTAAAGGTGTCCAGTGTTGGGGAATCCACAACTTCTTTGGAGAGATTATTCCTATGGCTGATTGTTATAATTGTGAAAATTTTTCCTATTGTGTCCAGTCAGAATATCCCCAGGAGTAACGTGTGCCCATTAGCCAATGTTTTTTCCATGTGAAGGGTTCTGTCTGTTCATTATGTTGTAAATACTACACTGGCTTCACAGAAATACCAGGTTGCCTAAATAACATAGGTGATTAGAATTGTTTCAGAGATTATACATGCAAGCAATATCCTTTTTATCCTACAGGGGATAGAATCTTGTACTAAAAAGAAAACGTGCCATAGCTTGTTTGAATTTCTGGACAAATTCCTAACCTGTAAATGCCACCAGTGTGTTTTTACTTGCAACAGGAGTGAAAAACGGAGAGGACACGAGGATGTATTGGAAAAGCTGCTACAATAGGACGGGCAGGATGCGGGCAGGATGAGCATGGCCCGGGCAGGGTCCAGGCAGGGTGGACATGGTGCGGGCAGGATCCGGGCAGAGTGGGCATGGTCCGGGCAGGATGCGTGCAGGCTGCGGGCAGGGTGGGCATGGTCCGGGCAGGGTGGGCATGGTCTGGGCAGGGTGAGAGCAGGGCGACCCCGCTCGGCTTGCTGGCGGCGGCTCATCTCGCTCAGCGCCGGCAGCACAGCGGCCTCTCGCGGCACCCGGCCTGCCGGGTGCCAAAATTTGCCTGTGAACGGTTACCCCCGATCAGTAGCTGGCAGCTGCCGTGAGCCGGCCGGCGCTGCCTGCTGAAATACGCAGCCTCTGCCATAAGCCAAAGGAATCGGAAAGGCGATGCGAATGCATGCCCGCTGAGCAAGTCAGAGCCTTTTCAAGTCAGGCATGCCAGCCTGCTACTAACTTCATTGTCACAGGTCACAATTTCCTGAATTCATAGAATCAGAGTAGTTAGGGTTGGAAAGGACCTTAAGATCATCCAGTTCCAACCCCCCTGCCATGGGCACGTACACCTCACACTAAACCATGTCACCCAAGGCTCTGTCCGACCTGGCCTTGAACACCATCAGGGATGGAGCATTCACAACTTCCTCGGGCAATCCATTCCAGCGCCTCACCACCCTCACAGTAAAGAACTTCTTCCTTATATCCAGCCTAAACTTCCCCTGTTTAAGTTAGAACCCATTACCCCTTGTCCTATCATTACAGTCCCTAATGAAGAGTCCCTCCCCAGCATCCTTATAGGCCCCCTTCAGATACTGGAAGGCTGCTATGGGGTCTCCATGCAGCCTTCTCTTCTCCAGGCTGAACAGCCCCAACTATCTCAGTCTATCTTCATACGGGAGGTGCTGCAGTCCCCTGATCATCCTCGTGGCCCTCCTCTGGACTTGTTCCAGCAGTTCCATGTCCTTCTTATGTTGAGAACACCAGAACTGCACACAATACTCCAAGTGAGGTCTCACGAGAGGAGAGTAGAGGAGCAGGATCACCTCCTTTGACCTGCTGGTCACGCTCCTTCTGATGCAGCCCAGGATACGGTTGGCTTTGTGGGCTGCGATCTCACACTGCCGACTCATGTTCATTTTTCTGATCAACCAACACCCCCAAATGCTTCTCTGCAGGGCTGCTCTGAATCTCTTCTCTGCCCAACCTGTAGCTGTGCTCCTGGTGCTGCAGTGCTCCCCATGAAGAATTTGGCTCTGTGTAGATGAAAAGACAGGTCCTGCCTGGGATAGCTCACTGATCACATAAACCACCCCAGTCCTGCCAATATTTTGTATAGCAGGCCTTGGATCCTCTGTATCCCTGACTCCCAAAGCCAGGGGGTCGACCTCGAGTCTCCCCTGGTGGTTTCTGCCAGGGGCTCCAGAAAGGACCATTCTCCCTGGCTGCAGTGTAGAGCACATTTTTCACATCTTCCCCTGTCTGGACTGCCCAAAAGGCTACTGCATGAACTGTCTCCTGTTTAATGTGTTCGAAGGGAGAGCGTCCTCCACCTATCATGCAACTGATGCTATAGAGTGGCACTTACACTTTAAAATAAGTGGATAGCACTGATCACACAATGAACTCAAATAGGAAATCCCATTTGATTGTCCAGGAATCACTGTCTTGAAAAACAGCTGCAGTGCACCATCTCAGTTCCCAGCCCTAGGGACAGAGGGTGTGCAAAGCATGCTGCCTGCCCCTAAAATATGGCAGTGAAACTTGGTGGAAACTAGAAGAGTGGTTTGAGATAGGCCTCATTCAATAATATGCCTTCAGTGCTGCATCTGCTTTGCCCATCACAGGTTGACTGATAATAAACTTTATTTGGCTCCCAAAAGTTGTCTCAAGCCATTCCTGACAAACCTATATGCTGTATAGATTGAATCATATAGGTTGAATAGTGATACAATAAACAAAATATTTGAATGGTTTCCCATTTAATTTCCAATTTTGTTTCTACAGTAAAGCCTGAATATGCCAAACACATCTCTTCAAATTGTGTAATACTTATAAAAATTGCTCAAGTTCCTGAAGCTCAAGAGCTCCAGCCAATGCTGTGCAGCAGTACTCTGATAGTTATTCTGCCTTAAGAATTTTTTCCAGAGATTTCTTTCCTATGGCCCTCATTTTCCCCGGATGTTTAAAGTTAATAACAAGCAATTTCTAATAGTTTCAGCTTATGAGTCTTGCATTTATTCAACAACATAAAAGAGCTGCTCATCATCCAGTTTTGTTAGTGTCTCATAGCTCTAATCTTGACCTAGTTTGTGAATGTTTTATTTATTGACAGTAGGCTACGCAAACAGCCTCATCTCAGAGGGCTTCTAAACACAGGCTCAGTCCAAGAGGACACAGCTTCTGCAGGGCATCCCCACCTCCCCCATTTTTGTTTTTGTCAGCTACTCACTCCTTCCTAAAAGGTCTTTCAAGCTTCATTTTTCCTTAACAGTATTTCTATCATTCTGTCATCAAGAATCATTGCCAACAACTAACAGTTAGTTTCTCCTTTCTTGTATGAACTATGACTACAAATCACACACACAAATCTTGTACTGTTGTTGGAAAGTGTCTGTGATGATATGACTCATTTCTCAGCTGAGATTGCACATACTTTGAAAGGTGGGGCTTTGCATTTTTCTCATCTTTCAATAAAAATAATCTAGGAAAAGAGACAGTCTGAAGCATGAAGAAAGAAGGAGCAGCAGAAGCCCTGAAGGTAAGTTGAGCATGTATCACCAGCTTCATCAAGATCCACACGTAACAATGTAAATTTGTTACACTGGGCTTCCTGGTACTTCATGGTACTTCTAATTTAGAGAACGGACAGAAGTACTAAATAGATTAAAAGCTATACATGAGTCAGCAGTATGAGCTTGCAGCCGAGAAAGCTGACTGTATCCTGGGCTGCAAGTGTGACCAGCAGGTCAAGGGAGGTGATTTTCTCTCTACTCCACTCTGGTGATGTCCTACCTGGAGTACTGTGTTCGGGTCTGGTTCCCCCAACATAACAAGGACATGGACCTGTTGAAGCAGGTACAGAGGAGGAACACAAAAATTATCAGAGGGCTGGAGCACTCCTCCTATGAGGAAAGGCTTAGAGAGTTGGGGCTATTCAGCCTGAAGAAGAGAGGGCTCTGAGCAAAACATGTAGTAGCCTTCTAGTACCTAAAGAAGGTCTTACAAGAAAAATGGGGAGAAACTTTTTAGATAGGATAAGGGGCAATGGTTTTAAACCAAATGAAGGTGGATTTAGACTAGACATAAGGAAGAAATCTTTTCCGGTAAGGATGGTGAGACACTGGAACAGGTTACTGCAAGAAATTCTGGATGCCCCATCCCTGAAAACATTTAAGGTCAGCTTGGACAAGGCTCTGAACAACCAGACTAGCTGGAGATGTCCCTGCTCATTTCAGGCGAGTGAATTAGATGACCTTTAAAGGTTGCTTCCAACCCAAAATATTGTATGCTTCTATGATTAAACTCTTAATGTCAGCATCTGAGAACGTCCTTCAGCCAAAAGACCAAAAAATCCCCAAACCACGGTCAAAGAAAGACCTCATGTAGAGACACAGAAGGATTTTCCCCCATTTAGTTCTAAAAGCTAGCATAGTATTTCATAGCTGTATATAGAAACTAGCCCTTTATACCCTCTACCTCTTGCCGTACCTTTACAAGAAGCTCAGGAAGGTGGGCTCCCTGCAAATCTGAAATTAGTTGGGACGAAAGGTGTCTTCTTTCGAGCTACCCATCATACTGTTTGCGATACCAGAGTAATGCTGTAACAAACAGCCACTGCCTGAGAAAACCAACATCAAATGAGAGCAAATAGAAACTTCTACTGCAGGAGAAGTTATTTTAAGGGAAAGCATAACAGCCTTTAAAAGAAGCAAATTGACCAGGAGAAGTGAAATACTCTTATCTGCAGAGTAGCACAGGCTCCCCAGGGAGCTACAAAGCTCATGGACTCCCTGGGGAGGCTTTGGTCACCAGTCTGAGTCTCAGGGTGAGGCCCAACTGCAGTAGTACCCCAGAGCTGCTTCAGCTCTGAAAAACGTCCAGAAAGATACTATGAGTGCTACAAATTCCTACAAAAAAAGGAGCTACTGCAAGAAATGGGCAGAGCTTAGGGGTGAGGGTGGAAAAAAGAAGGCAACTCCTAACGTCTCTAACCATCTCTCTAACCAGCCATGGCCATTTTGACTCTTGGCTCAGCATGTGGTCTTAGAGCAGGTGTTGCCTCCCTCTGCCCACAGCATATTTGCAGATTGAATTTACTTTATTATTTTCTTGTCATGTGCACAGGCCCACCTTCTGCCCAGCTTTTGTTTCTACCTCTCCCCCAGCTGTTGCCTTCTCAGCATCTCATCAGCATACACTTTCAATTCCCTTTGAGGCTATTTATAAAGGTGTAAAGGAAAATAAATTCACAATTTTCCACCAAATATATTCAAGATTTGACTACTTCACAGCATACTAAACCTGGGCTCACACAAAGAGGCTTTCAAAAGGTCAAATTCTGTGAATATCCAGTTTCTAACTGCATTATATTCAGCTGTGCTTATACTCTTTTTGTGTTCATTTTGTCAGACTATACTAACAAATGAGTTTGCTAATATTATTTATGGGATAGTAAATCTTATGTGCAACATCATAAAATTCATACTAATGAGTAGAAATCCATCACTGATCTGTATGTTCAGTCAAAACAAAAATAAATATCTGAGACTGTGAATACCAAATTCTTACTAAGTCCTGAAGATACACAATTTGAGGATTAAATTATTCATTATATTTCCACTGACTTCAAATAAGTATATTTGGCAAATTTGTAACTTATTTGTGGTTAATTCTTAAATGGGAAAAGCTAAAAATTGCCATATATGTGATTCTTGCAATTTCTTTAAAATAATAACCTCCTAATTTTAATCAATTTAGACTCTTGAAAGTTTCCTAATGAAGCCCACTTCAATTACTTTCAAGAAGATTTTATCATGCTCAAAATTGATTTACACTGATACAATTTCCCTGCAGTCAGTGGAGCTAAACTGATTTATTCCTGATGAAGATCTAGCCTGCAACAAGGTGCAGAAAGTGCTCACAGCTGGAGGTTCCTGTGGTGGTGCCCCTGGGGAAGGGAACTCTGGCTGGTAGTCAATTTGTGCAGTTATTTCCATCACACCCTTGGTCACAGCTCCTCTGCGCACACGGTGAGAGAAGGGGTGGTTTGGTATAATCCTGACGTGGCATGAAGATGGCACATCAGAATTCATTGCACGTATTTCTCATTTTATTTGGAGCATCTGAGGGTTACAGAATGAGAATCTGTGTCTTTCTCCATGCTTCATCCCTTCAACACAGTGAGATTGTGAACTTTGCAGTGAAGATGTCGCTCCTGTGATACATCTAATATGTAGTAACATGTGATTTCATCTTATTAGGCATTCAGCAAAGGATAAACCTTTTGTCACAAAATATTTGCAATCATCTCAGCCAATTTGGAAAGAAGGAGTGAAAAATGAAAACAGAAGGCAAAACCAGAAAGATAAATGAAGAAATTAAATCCAGGAGGAAAATAATAGAGGAAAAGGAGACAATTAGTAAACACAATTAAATACGACCTGAAGGTGTTAATGAATATAGTGGCACTGTGGTCATCAGCAGAATGGTGTAGCATTCAGTAGAGATTGTCAGCTTTTGTGAATAAAGTCTCTAAGAAAAGAGTTTGTCATTAGATGTCTGCCCTTATATCATCTTCTTTCTTAACCTCACAACCTTCAGCCAAGCTGCCATTCAGTTGCCTGGGGGTTTTGTCCACTGTCCTCTTGTCTTCTGCCCCCTCTGAGGCACATTCTGCTTCTTTTACTATCCCTATGGCTTGTGGAGAGTCACAGCTTGCCCAGCCAGGCCCTTTGCAGCAACAGTGGGAGCAGGCTTGCCTCACACGCAATACTAAAGCAAGCAGAAGGACGAATGTAACACCCTCCCTGCTTCCCCAGTTCTGCATGAACAGGTTCCCAAAATGGAGGGAATTAATTTCTTCCGTCTGCTGCAGTTCTCCTTGTTGATTGCAACCCTTTCAGAGGCAGAGGTGAGGAAAGCAGTCAGGTACACAGCGCTCCTCACCACACCATGCTGGGAAATGTTGTGCATCCCCTGGGTGCACATCCAGGAGCCACTGCAGCCTGTCACACATGCTCTTTGTCTTGGAATTTATAATTAATAGATTGAAAACTTTTTTGACCACATGCTATGTCCCTCCACCCCCAGGCTAAACACACAAAATAAGGAGGGGGCCAGGAGGCACCAACAGCTGGGATGGTTTGCTCAGCACAGGTCAGAAGTGGTGGCAGAAGCAGAATGCAGTTCTGCCCTCCTCAGTCAGCTTACTGAGACTGTCCCCCAGTAGAGTGAATAATTTATAGTTCTGCTTACTGCTAAGCCATTACAGCTCTGGGCTTTTATTCTGGATCATAAAAGTACCTTGGAGGGGTTGTATCCATTATATTAGATGACATATCATCAGTAACTTTTGTGCCAATGCTGTCTTCTCCCCACACTCCTGCTAAAGATTCACTAATTTCTGAGGTAAGGGAGAGAAAAAAAATGAGAAAGGAACAGTAACATTGCTTCTTTACGTTCCGATTACTAATGGAGACCTTGGATTTGTCTTATGGATGATGTTTGGCTTCTAGCGAAGTTAGGGGGTGCCACTGCTCTATATCGATGTGGGGGAAATCAGATTGACTGTACAGATCAATGCCTTAGACACAAAAGCCTTCTGCATGCAGGCTAAACAAAGATCTGTTAAAATAAACCATTTAATCCATGTTCAGAGAGGTGAAATTCTAAGAAACAAGCTAGTATTTAAACCAGACCCTGAGTGTGAATAAATCCTAGTATCTTCGTCAGGAACTGACAGAAAAGATCTAGTGGATTTCCTAGAAAAATGACAGTCTGCTATTTGGGAGCTGCCAGAGAATGAGGATGTTTCCTGTATTGATTGATGCTATAAAATACTCACCCACAACCAACTCAAGGGTACTCCTTCCAAGAACACAATGCTTGTGACTTCAGTGGAAATGAGAGATAAGGAGAAGATCCTTCAGGCAGCCTGGGAAGAGAGAAGCATTGAATTCCAAGGGCAAGTGATAACAATTTCTCCAGACTTCAGCCAAAAGATACAAGGAAGAAGGAATTGGTAGAACTTTAAAATGCCTTTGTATATTTTAAATCTAAGGCTGTCATCCTTTCTGAAACTTGGAGTTCTACATGAAAATAAAGATTGCCTCCTCTGGGTTGCAGGTTGAGCGAAACAGTACGTGACAGATACTACTCTTGTTGCCCAGGGCATTCAGATGGATTAATTGCTTGTGTTTTGCTGGTAGAACTCAGGTAGTGAGTCCCAGCTATATATGCTGTGCAGAGGGCCCCATGGGAGTGACAACCAGCCCACCAAGTCTACTCCATCATGGGGGCTGAGACAGATGGTACAGCTGCCAAAGTTGGCGAGGCCGAACATCTGGTAAATGTGTTGATGTAAAGCTGTTCTCAAGCAGCAGCCGCTGCTGTGGCTGAGACTAGCAGAGCTCAGAGCTGCTTCCCCGGCCAGAGCCCATGAGGGAGCTGGGGCAGTACTGCCACAGCCTATTCTTGGAAGCAAGTACCAAATATTTTGGAAGATGAAGAAAAGCGGCCTCCCTTCTGGGCAACCTGTCAGGGATTGCTGATATAGGGGAGGGAGTCAGCACCATGGAAGGTTACTGCTACCACTATTTCACAATGATATTTAGATTCCTTTAGGAAGGCTTTGGTCAGGCTTTTATTTTATTTCTTGGCTTTGTCAGTAACTTCTGTCTCTCCTTCTCTCTTTTGAATAAACAGTGTCTGGTTTAAATATAACTCCAGTTCAACTTCTGACTCTTCATGGCCAGAGATGAGTAACGATTTCCCTGGGGTACAAAGCGAACACAGAGAGAGTTTACCAGCCTGAAGCTGAGACTACAGCTTTTGTGGCTGCAGCCCAGGTAGTTTTAGACTGGCAGTGTAGAGGGCTGGGCACGTTGTTCTCTGGTTTTATTTGGATCTTGAGACATTTTTTGTCTCTACTTGTCTATAATTGCATTGGTACCAAGTGAGACCACACTGCGTAAGGGCCACATAAATATAACCTTAATGATACCAAGTCATCAGAAGAAGACTGATGGCAGGTGACTGAGGAAAAGATTACAAGCTTGCAAAAAGTACTCCTGTTTTTCTATACTGCATGAACAGCCTCAGAAAAGGCCATGAGCCTGCTATTAAATACGGCTGTTGTGCCCAAAAAAGAGAGTATCTGGAAGCTATGAGGCCATATTATCCTGAATACCAAAGCCATTCCCACAAATGCAATGTCCATAGATACTTTTGAAAAGTTCACTGCACCACTCTGGAAATGTAATTATTTATGAGAAGAATTAATTTCAGTAGAAAGCAAATACTTCTTGTGTGTGTCCAGCCCACTATGTTAGAAAACTATTGCTGATAACACTGTCAGGAAAACTCTCCCAGTACGCCTCACATGAAAGTCTAAGTGAGACAGTGTGCTTGGTGGTCAGATACTGAGGATACTGGGAAATGAATTTATAACTGTAAAACTTGTCAGGTTTTACAGCAGAAATCTTCTTCTTCACCAAGAAATTGCTGTGAAGTGGCCACCCTGCCAACAGCAGTGAGATGACTCTGCTTCTGCCAGCCTTTCTTGGATAAAAAGTTTGCAAATGAGGCCAGAGTTTGCCTATGCCTTTTAGTCGTACAGTTTCCTCCACCCTACAGGTCCCTTCATTTCTGTAACTTACGGTTTACCTACAGAATTAATGCTTGATATAGTAGGGCCTGGTTTGCACCTTAAGAACTGAGGAGATTTTTGCACGTTGATAGAATTTCACGTTTTATCTCTGCTCTGCCATCAGAGTACTAATGGGAATCCAAATGTTTTTAAAACTTTTTAACTGCCACACAAACCATCGGGAGTGATATCCTATCTTTAAATCAGAAAATAGCTTCTTCCCCACTATCTTATCAAACAGCACCACATAGTCCCACAAAATGCAGCATGGCCGAACTGCTAATGGGGAGATGTTTACATATGAGACTGGAAGCTGTGAGGCCTGATTTGAGTAATCACAGGAAATGAAGGAAGCAAAGTGTGGTGGAGAAGGAGTTCCAGAACTGGCCTGAAAAGGGAAGAAATTTGGATATGAAGGCTCCTTTTAAAAGCACCAGAGCACAGATAACAAGGCGTGATGAACAGGGGTGGAAGAGATGTATTGACACTGAGAAAGTGATTATTTCACTAGTACATAGAAGATCATGAGAAGTTTATTAATATTAATTTTGTCAGATTGCAATTTCTCAATCATTTGTGTTAAATAAAATTTTTAAATTTATGTAAGTGCAGAGAAAGAAAAGCTAAGAATTTGTAAATTCAAGGAAGCACACATGCACAGTGAAAAAAGTAATGAGATTTTGTGTAAAAAAAATTAGAAAGTTTTAGAGATATTTATGCGTCTAACAATCCAATAATATTGGCATATATAATGTAATTATACATGAATTTATGATTTTTCCAGTTATTCTTTAAAAGATGTAGTTGATGCTTACTGTGAGAAAGAAATAACAGCATTAATAACAGCCAAAAGCATGGCTGTGATCCTCAGCCCTTGGTGTTCTAGTCATCTCATAGAGGAACAAAGGCGCTGCTCTGCCCCATAAAGTCCATTGGCTGCATGAAGCTGGTGGGACTTTACCCCTCTCACTTCCTTTTGCTCCTATGTTTTTCTTACTTCAGCTACCAGGTACTCGTCCTGTCTTTCATCCTCCAAGTCTTGCTTTGGCTTTGATATGGTGGATTCCAGTCTCCATCCAGCCCATCAATGCCAGCTGTTGCTGCCTTCTTTGACTTTTTTGCCAGAAGCATTTTCCTTTTTTCTCATACAATGCTCCCAGGCTTGGGAGATGTCTAAGATAATGGTCTCCTTAGCCTCCACCCTTCAAACCGCTTTTCCTTGGTGTCTATAGGACAATCTGACACTGATGAGATGACTGGTGGGTGGATAAGTTTGTCCATCACCTACTATAATAGTTGTCTTGTTGCTTCAAGCCTGTCTATAACTGTCTGATTGACAGGGCATGTAGGGTTCACTCCTATTAATTCTCTTGCATTTATACAGCATTCTGGGACAAGCCTCTGACCAGAACTGGGAGGCACTCCTCTAGTAGTCTATATATTGCAGCAGAAGTATGTGGTCTTTTTGTGTAAGAAAGCCCACTCCTGGTCTGGAAGTTTAAATATAGAAAAGACAGAGTGTTTTATCCTTGCCTTACAGAATATCCACTTGGATTTAGGAGCCAGCTCACAGCGCCTTGTTCATTCGCTGAGTTCAGCATGGCTGTAATGTGCTTAGTCACAGTCCTGCTCTTGAAAAATCGATCCCACTTTCAGAAATATTACCGATTCCAGGGGCATTCACCACTGTAAATATAAGGACTATTGCAAAAACCTGGGAACCTCAATGATCTTAAGTATCCTTTCCAACCTAAATATTTTTATGATTCTGTGAAATCATAAAACCCATGGTCAGCTTTATAAATGTGCTCATCAAGTGTTCTAGTTCATGTGAAGGGAGGGAGCACAGACCCCAAGTACTGGCAGGCTCATTTCACCTGGAGTGCTGTAGTCCAGGAAAATCTCAGAAGAAGAAGTTTTCTTACAAATTTTTGTTTACTTGTTATAAACCTGTTGGAAACAATATTAAAAAAACCCCAACCTTTCTCAACAGCTCTACATTTTTTGGTTTGTTTTTAAGACCAATTGGTGTCCCATAATACTTTTCCTCCTTTTCCTGAGTTGATTGCAGCCATCACAGAAGATATATCCAGAATCTGACACCTGAGAAACTCTGAGCCATCAAGACACCATATGCCCTATACCACTTCATCTTGGACCATAAAATGGAAGGATAGCAACCCTCTGTGTCCCTTGGTAAACAAGCCTTTGTAGGAATCAATGTGGCAGACAGGAGGTGTGGGCCATCACTTTTGGACCTAGTTGAGCTAGTACCAGGCTTGAGCAGCTGAGGAAAGAGTGCCTCTTTCCTCTGCACAGCTGTGCTGAGGTCCAGCCTGCTCTTTCTTCCCACATTGCTGGGTTAAAGGATGCTGGCTGAGAGCTGCATACTGTGAAAAGAATTTTAAAATCTCATCCATTTTTCTACCCAAACTATAGGAAGCATAGAGGAGTAGGACAAGAATGAGGGGGAAAGGAAGAAATCCCTCCCTTCAGCTTTAATGAATCTTTAAAAAGACTGATTTTAGCGTGTATGATAGGTTTGGATAAATATTAGGCATTTTTATGTGCTTGATTTTTGTTACTGGGTTGCTGCCCATTGCAAGATCAGCTGTATGAGCATCCCAAGGCCATTGCACCCTGCTTTGGGCTGGTTGTTTCTATGGGAGGGGAATGTGGCAGGTCCAAGCAACAGAAACAAGGAGCTTCTCAAACCGTGGTACCTGCTGGTACCACAGCAAAAGGCACTTGATTCTGATCTTTCTTTTTATGGCAAAAATTTACACCAATATGTGCATATGCAGTGACAACAGAAAGCAATTAACAGGAACCCAGTTGGACTTACAAGTTACACGTCTCTGCAATACAGCCTAGTTAAATGTATCCTAAATATAATTTGCTACTGAAAATAAGATAGAAAAAAATACATAGCATATGATAGTCATATCAGTTAGTGTACTCCTTAAAGATTCTCGTAGTGATGAGGAGGACAGTACAAGGACATGAATAGAGTATAAAAGAATAGAAGTTACTCGTGAAGAAAAACAACCAGCGGCCATAAAATGAAATATCATCATGGTGTACCATAAAATGAAGAGACTTGAAACCTCAGAGAAAGAAATATTCCGTGGGAGTTTTTCAATTGTAGACTGTTTTTAAAAAGGTTCTGTTAATCTTCATCTGGACGCTAGATGGGGATCTTGAGTCAGCCATGCTACAGACTTACCCTGCTTTTTCTTTATTTTAATGTGTTTTATCATGGAGAAAGTACATGCAATGTAAGTTTACTCTTCAGGCATTTATATTTTTACTAAGGGTTCGGGCTTTTTGGGAAGGGTAATCTACAGTAAATTAATATTTACTTTTCAACATACAAGTTTAATTAAGATTACACTGCATCTTTCAAAAGAGAAGGAAATGTGTCTGGAACTGTAGAGCACATGCTCTTCTTCGTCCTAATTATTTAATTCCAATGGCACATTGAAATCGTCTTCTCACTTTTCAGTGCGGGATGTGGTTTACAGTGACAATTGTCTTACTGCTGTGTAGCACAGATTATCACAAGGGGAAAGACGCTGGAGTCGCTCACTTGGAGCAGTACTAATGACCCAAGCATTGTTATTCCATAAATGGGATCTTTGTGTGCTAACTAAACCTGAGTAATACAACTGTGAAAGCCGCTTTCCTTCAATCTTCCCCAAATCTCTCTATGACTTGTACACACAATAATAAATTAATCTCTCTTGTTAACATGTTGTTGTTTGTTTAATAAGTACCTCTTTCTTTCATGAAATGTCAAGCTAAGCCTTAAAATATGAATCGTATTTTCAGCCATTGTCTTAAACAGTTCCTTTCTTGATGAATTCTTTCTCCTTTCTGCAGTAAACTGGGCTTTGCAAATGCCTTTGCAGAGTGGCACATGCAGCACTGACCTCAAGCTTTTGAACAGTGCTACGGTCTGGCCTTAACTAAAATGAGTTTGGTTGTCTCAGCTCATTTTGTAGGGGTACACTAGTCCACACCATGTAACATGCCATTTGGGATTATTGATAAGTCTCTGCCCAGAAGATACCCAGAAAGGAATTAGTGAAAGCATTGAAGGATTTCTTGCTGCAACTGTAGAGACAGGGTATATCCAAGGTGAAATAGGATCATTCATTGGGCAGCAGAGAGGAGAGACAGTAAAAAAAACCAACACTGTGGTGGTTCTGTTGTTCTCAGTGTCTTACGCCATTAATGTTGGGGCACTCTATACTGAAACATGCCAGTGGAGGAGTAATTTGTGCTGCAGAGAAACAAGCTGAACACTGAATCAGTTCTTTTAAAAGGATCAGTTTTTAGAGTATTTTATAAATAAACAATTGTTTCTCAAAATGGGGAATGGTTTTATTTGATGGCACACACTGCTGCTTCTGCAGAGCAGATTGCTCTGTCAGAGCAAAGGGAAAGATAATATATTAAAGACATGAGATGCATGAAAAATGTCATTAAATAAGTCTTTACTAGCCTTGAAATGGGATGGTTTGCATAATTGATTAATCATAAGGGGACATTTTTGGTCACAGAAATTATCATTAGTAGAGCTCCAAAGTTAAGTAATCTTTATACTAATAAAAAAATGCCATTTCCCCCCTCAGATCTTTCCCAGATCTTTCTTTTAGTCTCTCTGACTTTTACAGGCCTTAATAACTGAACAATATTTAACTAGAAGTGTGGGTGATGAAACCATTGCCAGCACATTTATTCCCACAGCAATCTGCAAGAGCAACAGCATGCTTGGGCCCAATCCTGTGAGCTTGGCTGTGATGCTTTACCTGCCTGCACCAGCAGTTTGGATTTGGGTTTTTCTCTTCAAACTCCATTCAATGAGAGCTCCCTGAACTGCCTTCTTTTAAAAGACAAATATAATCGTGCCAAGCAGCATCTTTGTGCACCCTTTTTTAATCTAGTGTTAAAAGGCAACTCTACTGATTGCTCCAAAAATCATTCTGACAGATTATTTCACCTCCTTGTGGGCTTGACACACACATACACTCTGTGAGACAGTTTTCAGTCCTTTAGGATGAATGTGGTTGCATCCAATTCAAAGATATCATAATAAGTATTTTTTTTTTTTTAATTGCCAAGGATTTAATTAAGGGAAGCAGCTTTAGATACACAGTTCTCAGAAGGATTTTCTTTAGCCTGCTTTCGTTGTGGCTGTTTTACATTGAATAAAACAGGGATTGCCTGGAGCAGGAATGGGTTAACCAAGGCTTGCCATAAATGATTTCTTTAATGAGAAATGAATGGACTATGGGTCCTAGCCTGGCCCCACACAATGGAGTGGCCATCTTCTCTACTTCTCATTTACTGTAAATCTTTCAGGAGGTACAAACAGTTGGAAATCACACCCACAACAAAAGGAGGAATGCAGATGTTTGGCATGACACAAAGGACTTTCCCATTTGGTATTTGCTATAGCCACTTTAATTTGGTTTATTTAATCGGGAAATGATCCTTAAATTAAGACATAGAGTACCTTTTTATCACAAATGTCCTTCTCAGGACATCTGTAATCAAGTGCTGCAGTACACTGCAGACTGAAAAATGTAGTCAAAAGCTCATTTATTACTCCAATTTATTAATGTGAAAATAGGGAAGTATTCATATACCTTAGTAACATATCGTAATATCCTCCAAACACAAGCATAAAATTGGGGTAAAATTAATATCAGTTTGTAAAGCTTTCTGATTTGTGCTTGTGTATTTATATACAGAACATAATACATATGTAAACACTAGCTCTATTCCTACTACTAACTTATATATGTATTGAACATAATTACACAGAATTGGATATTGATATCTATAGGAAATATATTGTGTAAATATTTAAAGGACATTGCTACAGAATTATATAAAAGAGAATTCTGATGCATTGAGATAATAATTTTACAAAATCAAGATTTCCTTCATGAGTAATAGTGGTCATATTTGTAACTATTGCAATATTTTCTTTAATCTGTAGTTATAGTTAGCAAAATTCAAAGCTGAGTCTGAGGATTTAGAAACAAACCAGATTTTCAGTTTCTTACTAGTTGCTTTTAGTGTTGCGGAACCAGAGCAATGCAGAGACTTACATCTTTTGAGATTCCATGGGGTAGTTTTATATATGTTTTTGGCTGTAAAAAACACAAATGCTGATTAATGAATACCATAACTAGTACTTAAAAAAGCCTTCACCATTCTTCTCCAAATTTGCTTCTATTCTACCTCTATTTTATTAGTCCAATTTTTCAATCTGAGATATTTATATTTAGTTTCTTGAGAGTTATTTCATTATCTGATAAGTATGTAAAGCAAGTGTATTTTAATCCTGTATATGTTTTAAAAGATCTCTTGCATAAGCAGGGATTTTCATCTTACGCAAATATGTGTGTATGCTCTTTTATCAAGCTTCGATGATGGCTGCACTGAAGTTCATCTTTTTCTGCCTCTGTTTTGGTACTCTGTTTTTCTGTACCAGCCTGCACTGGCTGTTCATTTTTACCAAATATCTGTATGATCAGGAACACATTACAGTGCTGCAATATGCTCAGCCAGTGTGACATATATTTATTTAGCATTTTTGCATCTGAGGTTTTGTGGTAATTTAGTCTCTAGACCCACAGCTGAGATTTACTGACATGGTATGACTGCTTCAGAGGTGCAGAGATACCACTTCCTTCTGAATCCACCTGCCAGTATGTTTTCATAATGACCTTAACAGCTTATTGAATGCTGTGATTATTTTTTTTTCCTCGAAAAAGTTGTTCAACAGATGTATCCTTTCTTCCAATTCATCCTTTCCTTGTGTCCTCCAGTTCAAGAAAGCTTCCCACCTTCTGTATTCAAGCAAGTTCTGAAAAGCATACTTTAATTTTGACAGGCTTAAGCATGTTCCTTAACTTGGTGTGAATACTCCCAGGAAGCAAATAGTTATTTAACATTTACATTATGAATGCATGACAGCATGCATACTATCATGACATTTGAAAGAATCAAATATTTACAAACACAGCAGTAATTTTTGTCCAGTCTTGGAAGAAACCAGGCTTCAGCTGGTGTTAGGGGGAATACTTTCTCTTAAAAATATAAGGTTTTCATGGTCTCAACCCATATAGAGTACTAAAAATCTGTTGGATAGCAAAGACATTCAATCACAAAACCAGGTTGCCTTTGGACTAGTGACCTAGATAAGATGGGATCTGTATTCTATTGTCACTCCCTAAACTACCTAGGCATGCATGGCACTTTATCACCTTTCATATCCAGTGTGTTGTAATATGCTGCTAGATCATATAACACAGGATACTGCAGCCTAACATGCTATTCCTGTATTTATTATGCTTTATATCTACTATGCCTTTATGAAAGAGATGTATAGCCTACTGGTTTTGTTGCAAACTGTAAGAAAAATAAAAATAAAATAAAAGGGACTTTTCCTGAGACAGTGCAATTAAACCCCTAAGAAAATAAAATTTCTGTCCTTGACACATGGAGCTCCATATAGCCAGGCAGGACTGACTCCCATCTACCTTGCTGTGCACATTCTCCTAATGTGTATTAAATGTGCATTGATTCAGCCAGCTGCTAATTCAGAAGACTAAGTGAATTGCCCAGAGAGGGAACAGAATATCTCCACCTGGAAAGACCAGTATTGTCCACAACCTATTAGGTTGTTCATAGAAAGCCCACGTTATTTCTGGCACAATTCTGTTCAGTACAGATACTTTTCACGGAAAATCTGTTTCCAGTATTGTGCACATGCCACTATCCCCTCTCTTGTCATAGTTGAATGCTGACATAAATCTTTTTCTAATAAAATGAACTATTCAAATTATTTCTTTACTGAATGATGTCTAAAACAGATGTATTTAATCTGCAGGGAACAGAAAATGAAATTTACATGTCACTGAGGTCTTTCTGGTTAATAAATGTTTTAAAAGAGAGAAAGCAGGAAGCAAAATATATATAAAACTGCACTGCTCTGCATAGGATGTTTTTAGCAGAAAATACAATATTCTAATACTAAATTATATCTTGTTTATGAGACAAAAAGTATGGATATTTTGTGATAACAAATATTATCCCTGTAGGGGTATCATATAAAATGCTAAAAAGAGTTCTGATTTCACCAGCAATGCTTTCCTTGTGCTACTCCCAGTAATATTTCTTTTTTCATATGGGAACAGC
Source organism: Psittacus erithacus (assembly GCA_009867235.2). Taxonomy (NCBI): domain Eukaryota; kingdom Metazoa; phylum Chordata; class Aves; order Psittaciformes; family Psittacidae; genus Psittacus; species Psittacus erithacus. The sequence continues at coordinate 23,452 of WYDI02023055.1, forward strand.
ATCTGCACAACGCATTTTGTTTATTATCTCTCTCTCTGTGTAATTTTGAACTCATTATATTTTCCTATTATTTTAGCTGTTTACATAGCATCAATTTTAGTACATTACTGCAGCTTCCTTTGACTCTGAGAAAGCTGGATCCAAATCAGCAGAGGGACCCTGTTAGCTAAAGTTGTCCTTCCATTGGACATGAAGGTTAAGACAATGAAGAGTTGGCTTCAGTGCCTCCTGGAGATTCAGATGGGTTTCCAAATAATCATGAAACCTTCTAAAAGTAGATGGATAAGTTGTGGAAATTCGAAGTTTTCCATCACAATAGCATTACTCAGTTTGTAGCACTATTTGTTAGGCAGGAAAAAAGCATACCTATTAAAAATGAAGCTTTAAACCTGATTTACTTTACTGTCTGAACTGTTGCCAAATTTGATAAAGAGGCAATGGCAGAGTTAGCCTAAATTGCTTGTGTGGAAAGCCACAAACAGCCCCACAAAAGGAAGGCTGTGCCACATGCTGATATCCTCAAATAGGTTTTTCTCCCAGCCCCTTCCTCCGTTCCACCTCTCCCTCCTTCGTCTGCACCACGCTTCTCTCTGTAATAATAATTAGTATTTTTATTAACAATAACAATACAATAATATTTAGTATTCTTAAATAAGAATATAATAAAATAATCTCCCTGTGCTCAGTACCTAAGTGACTCATCCCCAGGAAATAAAGTGGTAGCAGAGGTGACGTGAATTGTACCTCAAGCAGGACAAAACTGTGCAAGAGCCTCCTTTCATCATAGTCAATGGTTGGACAATGAAGGAATTCTCTCCTGAACACACCTCTTCTCCCTTAAAAAATGGGACTTCAACACCACAGTAGAAATCATTCCCCAAGTGTCTCAATGAAGACCTCAGTTATCACATCCTGATTAAAAAGTGCATGAATCTGCATAAGTTTTCAGTCAGAGAAACTCAGCAATGATGTCCAGGTTAATTTTTTAACAATTAGCAACTCTGAGCCTCAAACTGACAGATTACTGCCGTTTTGCAGCATCACCAATAGACAGGGAGTTGTGAAATTGTAAGATTTTATTGTATTGCTGGTAGCCTCAGTAAATCTAAATCTTTTCAAGCTTTGCTTCAGTGGGTTAATTCCAGGACCTGAATTACAAGAGCAATTTGAATTACACTGCAAAGACTGAACTTACTTCACTTTAGCAAAGTCCTTTTTCTTAAGACTTACGAATTCCACTTATTTTGAAATACTGAAATGTTGAAATCTTTTGATACCTTTCTTATTATTTGCAAGAAAAGACGGGTAAAGGTTTTCACTGACTTTCCCTGCCAGCACCTTTTTATTTAAGTAAGTGTGTTTCTTTGACTCTACCTTTATTTTGTGGTATCTCAGCTTCTGCTACACACAATGTATGCCCACAGGGACTTTTTAGTCTCACATTCCTAAACCTGAGATATTAAAATAGCAGAAGGAAAAACCTTGCCAGAATCAGAAAATAATAAAAAGAAGGTGAACCAAATAAATGTTCTGTGCATATTTAGGGCAACTGAAGAGACCTGCAAAAAACTAAAGCTGATTTCAGTTTATCTCTACATATTATGTCTGAGAATTTTAAAACACTTAACTGTCTCTGACTAATTAAGTCTCAAAGCTTGATGCTGAGCTATGTAAGGCAGGGCAGAGGACATCACCCATTTTGTTGAGGAATGAAGTGAGACGTGATTACATGATTTGCTGGGTACAAAAGATTATTAAATATTGGATTTGTGAACACAGATGCATATTCCAGTTACAGTTTAACCATTAGGATTGATTTTTTACCTAATAACAATGGCAGTAACAACAGAGAAAAGAGATTCTGCAATGAAGTGTCTTATAAAAGAATTTGTTTCATCAGTAGCTTGTTGTTAAAAGAAAGCTGTACCTGACAAACATACATACAAATATTATTTAGAGTAAAATGGCTATTATTGAGTACTGGCTTGAAACTACAGTTTTCCATGTTATTGAGATACTTATGCATTCTCCACAACAGGAATACTGACAAAGTAGTTGTTGCAGAAGGCAAAAAAAATGCAGGTTAATAATAGCAGTTCAAAAGCTCAAGAAATTTTTAAGAGAAACAGCTAAATGGGGCTGCAGCCCTGCAGTTATTTGCAGTAATCAAGGACTTTCAATAGACAAGTCCTTGTTTATTTTTTCCCAACTGTATGGAACTGAATAATGAGGCTGGAAATTGGGTACATACTATTCAGGTTTCAGCTTGATTTCTGACAGCTTTAATTTTCTCCAAGGTAGCACCAGGATTTTTAAAATCTCGTCATAAATTCTATCTATGGAAACTAACACTATGCTGTGATGATGCATAATTCTGCATCTCTGTTGCATTAATAAAACAAAAAGAACAGGAAATGGACAAGATCTGTTACTAGAAATGTTTAACCTTCCATGCATACCAACTGCAGTTTTCTTTTCCCAAAGTGTATCTGTGTTTTCCTTAATCCAGCCTCAAGAGATTGAAGTGATGGAGCTTCCTATTTTTCCCTTCAGAGAGCATTGCAAAGGATAATGTACAACACTGTTCAATATTTTTCATGATATTCTGGCTATGTTTAGCTTTTTATGTGAATTCTATAAATTTGATATATATGCTTTTATTTGTAAGAACATCTCATTATGCTGGAAAAATATATTAGTATTTCCCGACAGTTATGCTAGCCTCCCTTAATTATTCTTACTGGCATATATTTCCAGCGATTTTAGAAGAATTTAATGCTACCTGTAAGACAAAATTTTGGTCAACATATCTGAGGAGAATATTTTTTCCTTATTCTGCCTGGAGATGAGTTTAAGATTTGTCTCAAGTTGAATTGTCGGTGCAAATACCTCATGTGAATTTGCAGGTTGTGTGCCCTTGTGGTGTTGGGTTGTTTTTCTGTGCTGTTCTCTTCAGGTTCTCAGCTTTCTTATTAAATTCCTGGTAAATTCCTGGTCATTTTGGGATATAATGCAAACAGGGGCAGTAATGGAGGAAGCCAAGATTAAAATTCACTAAAATTTGGTTTATGTTGTTCAGAATCCATGTTTTAATATCTATAACTCTATACGCACTATTCCTTATTTATTTGCAAATTCACTTACTCTCCTGCTCCCTTCTTGTTATATGACATGCCCTAAATATATCAGGATAATGCACTGCAGTCACTGATATACTGCGAGAAATGCCTTATGCCAACTCTGAAGAATGCATTGGAATTGTCTCATAATTACGTTTAAACACATATTATTAGATCTCCCTCTGATAGTATATATAAACTGTCTCCTGTAACCATTTGAATCTGTGAAGCCGGAACGGGAAGGCTCCTGCATGCTGCATTCACTGATTCCTGTGGGATTTAGATTTCAAACAAACCTAATGTGTCCCAAATGTGAAAGGAGGGATGCTCTGACCAGGCCTGGTGAATAATGCCACTGGCAACCACATTACATCATAACTACCTGGAACTGCGGAATGTTCGTCACACAGGACACCCTCACTAGGGGAAGGGAGAAGGAAATGGAAGGTCAATCTGATATTCAGGGTCCACAATAGTACACAAATGCTTGATGTCCATAAAATAAATGCTGGAGACAGCAGCAAGTTATTTTTTGATGTTTCCCTCAAACCAAGCAAGTTTTTTTTCAGACTCTGTTTTTCTCATTAAGGTTTTAAATCTATGGCTTCTTACTCTGATCTCGCTTGTTATATGAATCCTTATTTTAACCTTCTCTCTGGTTTTTGGGTGTTTTTGTTTTGTTTCATATTTCCTCAATTCAAGACATCCATCACTACTGCATCTGAGTAAATAAGCAACCATGTCCCAGGAGAAGGCACAGAGAACTCTGCTTTTCCTCAGGCAGGGAGGGAGGAAACAGCAAAACTGGAATGAGTTAGACACCACTGCTAACACCTGACACCCTTTGCTCATGTATTAACTGCATTGCATCCTAGAGTTTTGAAACTTTACACATAAGACTATGAGAGAACTATGAGAGAACAAGTTCTTTGAACTGCCCGAACCACCCTTTCCTTGGCTGGCTCTACTCAGCCCAGCAGTAGGTGGATGGATTTGGAAAAGAGATGAATTTTCTCCCGATTAGGTGGGCTTTGACTGTTGACTTTAACTACCATCATATGTGAGACATGCTGTGGAGTAGCCCAGGCAAAAGAGAAGTATGGCTGAGAATGGTGACATCTGCTTCTGTCTTAACTGCAGAACAGAAACCTGTATGTGGATCCTGTTTATTTGAGAAACTAGAAACAGAATGAATTCAGCATGACCACATACCTACACCTTAAAAAAGTGCAGGAAGTTGCTCTTGCTAAATGGAGCAATTACAAGTTTTACTTGTTCAATACTAGGCTTTCCTTTGCCAGCATTGCCTCCATGCCAGTAAGACCTTTACCTGGAAGAAATTAATTCAGAGCCAGGATCTGGAAAAATAGGAAGCCAAATGGAATACCATCAGTTCTACATTTGCAAATATGTCCAGTTTTGCTCAGATGATTTTCCAGCTTCCTAGTTTGTCTTCCCCTTAGTACAGAATAAAAAGCATTAAGTCTGACAGGGCTATACTTCAGAGGCAGCCTTAGCAAATCCCCATGCAGAGGAAAAGCAAATGATCATAACCCATCCGGATTGTCTCCAGCATTAGAAAGGATAAACTGATTTTTTTAGCCCTCATCAGGTTCCACAGTCAAATAAACAGCACCTAACAGTCTCTGAAATCGAAGATAGAAGGTCACAAAGACCTGGAGTTATTAGCAAGGACACTGAACATTGTCCATTGCCCTGGGGAGATTGTCAGTCACTGAAACTGATGCCCTTCAGATGCCATGTCAAGGTCTGAAGTCTGACTAAAAATTAAGAGCAGATGCTGCTAGACACTATTTGCTATCTATCATGTCTTCAATAATCTTATCCAGAAATGGGAGTCATAGCAATCAGACAATAGTTGGCAAGAAAATTAATGTCAGTAGAGGATTTATTGAGTAAGGACCCAATAAATACATGCTTGAATGCTTCTGGCAGTCTGACATTTCATAAGGAAAAACTACCAATAGTATTCTTCCCTGATTTTCACTGTGGGAAACAAACTTCTCATCCGCAGAGTGCTTGAGAGATTTTCCTTAGAGTATCTAGGACCTCTAATTGAAACAAGACAAAACTGAGTTAATTGAATTATCTGGTATCTTTATTCCTTTTTGGTAGTTTTATATTGACAAAACCACATCCAGCATTCAAATATAATGACAGCTTTATGCAGCATGAAATAGTACAAGCTAACACAGTTGGAGCCAACTTTGCTAATCAGATAGACTAACATCCATAATAGTTTACCAAGTTTTTAAGATTGCTTGATATTTGCAATGTTAAGTCCAGTCACAACTGGCGTTTCATTGGAAGAACATGATATGCAAATGCCATGGTACATGCCCTGTAAACTTGTTGCTTATTGTAAGGCCAGCATAATACGCAACAGGAGAAAATGAACATTAGATGTGCATAATGATAAAGAGGTCACATCCTTAATCTGATGCATCATTTGCAATCTCAGAATTATTTACAATTTCTGGTTCAATAGAGGACAAAAAGAGCTTGTGAAGAAGGTACAGATAAAATTTGGAAGGCTGAATCTTGCATTTATTAGACTTGATGAAAAAGATTTTCTTCTTCGTCAGAACTGTGACGTCTTCATGTGAGACAGCCAGAGGAGGTATTTTCTCCTAAGTGTTTTGAGTGCATTTTATCCAAATATAATAACCCTAGTTAGTGATCTCCCTACCAAATATAGCCATAGATCATAATTTGGGAGAAGGAAATGCAAATTTTTAGAGTTTAATTTCAAGCATCTTAAGTCCTACAAAGTTAAGATAAACTTGCGACATACTTTTAAAATCTGTAGTCTTGATTCATCCTGTTGTTTAGATGAGAACCAAAGATAACATTTGGATACAGAGCAAAGCAAGAACTTTAAATTTGAATATCTTTGGGTTCACGTTTTTTACCCATGGCCCTGTGTAACACAATCACAGGCTCAGCTCTACTGAGTTTTAAAGGGGTGAGAAGAGTGGGAAGAACAGCTAAAAATTAGCTTCAAGAAAGAGCACCTGTAAGTTACTTATTAGAAAGACTTTGCGTCAAATTCTCTATTTTCTTTGTTTCAACAGTAGCAGTTCTTTCTATTTTCTTTCTTCTGCTACTCTATATTAGGCATCCAAGCTTTGTTCTCTCATGTAAGTGAAACTGTATTTCTGGGAATGCCAATAAAGTGTGTCTTCTCCAGGCAAAGAATTTATTGTCAGAATATCTATACTGGAGTGCAAAGACGAAACCCCAATTACTCTAATTTCTATTCTGAATTCTGAAATGCTTCTTAGTTTTCAGTTTCAAAAGGATTTATGCATCTCAACTTATTGCTTAGGAAGTCCAATTATTAGTCCGCAAAATAGTCTTTGCAGTGACCCGGCTACCGTTTGCCAAGAAGTAATGGCTTTTCTTGATGTTAGGTGGCCTTCCCTTTCTCTAATGTAAACCAAGCACAGTAAAGATGTATCCAGCCTGCACAGTCATGGGTATGATGTGGGCCAGGAAGAACAGAATTGCCTGTATGTTTATAAGAAACAGTCCAAAAGAATGGATGTTAAACAATGGAGATGGAATCAAGCTGAAATATCACAAAATAAAATGGTGGAAGATTTCATCAGTACAAGAGTAAAGGAGGCTCTTGGGACACAAAGAGAAGATGTAATTCGGTCAAATAGTAATCTGCTCATAGTTTCCCCTAAAGTGTGTCTTCAGTGGCATAAGGCTGCAATCACTGCTTTGCAAAATTCATTTCAAATAATGATATTAAGTATATTTTTGTATATACATGGTTTTTTTTAAGCCTCCTGGGTAGAAAACAATGATTCTTTGACAGCTAAGGTGGGCTTGATTCTTCTATTCTCACTTGTTACACAACTGTGAAACTTCATAGATTTCACGGTTGTTTTTTATTCATGCCTGTGTAAAGGCTTCATTTAAAGACTACTGTATCATTGGAAAATTTTTTATTAACTTCCATAGGCCTTACATAAGGGCATAAATGAAAGACGAACTCTCTGAATCATTGTGCTTCCTTATTTCTATTACAATTATGGCCTTGATCATGCTGCTTTTGATATAGGGCATTAAAGGACACATTCTCCAAATATTTATTCATATGAAAGCAATTTGCAGTAAGAGTTTTTTAAAAATATTCCAGATCCATGAATCCATTTATCCATCAAATTAATTTCATTGAATTCATATGGGCATGGATGAGGATTTTCCTTGGTTTTGTTCTGCATCTATTGAAACACTGGAGAGTCTTGGCTGACATTTCAAGTAAAATACCAAAGATAGGATCATCTTACTTGATGTTGTGTTCTGCCAAATTGCATTTGGATTTTCAGAGTAGATATTTACTTTTTACAAGGAGCACAGGGGATTAGAAGTATTTTCTACTTATAGAAAATTACTATAGCTGAAGACATGTAAGATGTCAATTTATCTTATACAATGTATATCACAGTACATCATAAATTATGCTCTTCATAAATTAAAAGTGTAAAGGGATTCTTAATCTTAGAAACTAATAAACAAGGCTCACAAAACCTTTCAGTTATACCTATTAGAGAAGCTGAGTCTACGAATCAATAATAAAAAGCAGATTACCATCAAAGGTAATGGTAAAGAGGGAATTTTTTTAGAATCTTCTAAGTATGCAGATTCCATAAGTTAAATATCAAACATCATAAATCCTCCCTGGGCCAGGGAACAGGAAAAAAACCGTTGTGTTTTCATTTTCCCTGTTGCTTGTTTTGCTGTGTATGTATGAATTAATATGCTGTAATTTTCTAAGATGTCATTGTAACTCAAGTTGCAATATTCAATTTTATATTATAAATGAATAAGAAAATTTGTGGTTTGTATTTGAGCATGTGTTGTAAGAAGAAATTAAGTGAAAGGTAAAATCATGGCTACTTTTGCTAACATATATAACAAGCTTGAGATGTATCTGTTGGAAGCCTGTGAACCATGCAGAACTCAGCTGAGGAAGGTGCGTCTGCCTCTGAAGGTTCTTCCCTCAACACTGTCTATAGTGTGCCCACTCTGATGACAACCTATATGGGGGCTTCATTGTGTTGTCTTCTAAGAGTATTCTTGTTTTGTAACATACAGACTGGTACGCTGGGAGCCAGTGAAAACACGATAAACTACTTTATTCAGCAACAGAAGGGCACTGTGTTATAAGTTTGGCCAGGACTGGTAGCTAATATTGGGTCCCAAAGAACTGTCATTGGGGTTCCTGGGTTGGTGATGTTTGTGGACTGCTAGGTATAAATAAAAAATAAACTTTTACGAAAAAGCTAGCTACAGCATCTGACAGTAGGCAAGCTTGTATACAGATTCTCTGAAGTTGCCAGATAGGAATATAATTTCTTCTGCAATGATAAATGCAGACTGGCCTGTTAAGGCACGTTTATGTTGCTGTGCAAATGTCTTGCAAGTTTTGAAGCCTTGTACTTCAGTTTTCTTAGCCTGTTGGAAGAAATCTCATTTAACTAGCATTTTTACATCTACATTAATTCTTTTAAAACACTGAAGTGAGTGTTCTACAGCTATGTAAAGAAACGCATTATCAAAGCATTAAGATATGATTAAACTGACATTTTCTTAAGAAAACGAAAGGAGCAGGAAAAAGCCATTCTAAAAGGACTGAGTGCTACATACTCCAGATATTATCTTCAGTGCTTACTCAGGGATCTTTAAAGAAGCTTATTACCAAGTACCCTAAGAAGACAAGTGTGGATGTGTACAGATCAGAGGAATGCAAGTTAATGCACCTGCCAGATTTTACTATCGTACAAAGCATGTCAATCAGCACTCAGACCTTGCGTTTAAAAATGTGTTCCCTCAGATTTTTTTCAGTGCTGTATCTCACATAGCTAGAATTTCCTAGTCAGTAGCCATCCAGTGTTGCAAATATCATAAATTATGCTACTGAATATATATCACCAAAATTAATGTAAACAGCCCTTCGTTAGCATCCGTAATGGACTATACAAATACTAGTAGATATGGTTACTGTGGGTACATATATTTCAGTCTTCTTGATAGTCTTGAGAGGCCATAAAAATAATATTTGTAAAGTAAAAAAAATAAATCCATTCTAAGTATGTTTTCTATAAGAAAGATAAAGTAAAATGCATAGTGAGTTTAACAAATTGGGCAGTTTATAACACATGAAAGTAGTTTGAATCACAGCTACTTGATAGCTACCTACAGTTCATATCTCATAAGGCCATTTCTGAAATGATGCACCAATTTCAGCTTGGTCTTCATTAGGAAGAATATGATCGGAAACTCCTGAAAGCTGAGACACCACCAGCTGGGAATGCCTGTAGCAGACCAGGGTGGCAGATCATCCCAGGATGACTGCAGGCTTCAGAGATGCTGCAGCCATGAAGAAGACAAATACAGAAGAGAATTTATGAGAGAGAAAAGGTGTTAGGGCCACAACATACTAGGCTTATAAGATCTCTGTGTTAGGGACAATAGATAATGATCTGTGGTGAAACACAAAAAAATAGAAAAGTACTGTTTGTCCGCTTTGGCTCCTCCCCAGAAGGTCCCACTTTGACTCCGCCGCAGAGAGTCCCTCTGCTCTCGGAAAGTCCAGCTTTGGTTCCTCCTCTGAAAGTTCTGCTTTAGAACTCTCTGGAAAAGTCCATACCCTTGGAGACCTTTCTGGATATACTTGGCCACTTCTTCCAACATGGGCTGGCCTCCTGTGTCAGAATGAGTGTGCAATTTTGTTAGTATAAAAGCCTGAGCTTCATGCAGTGTGGTGAGGCAGAACCTCATACCACCCAGGTCAATGCCTCCACGGGGACTCCTGCTAAGGTTGAGCCTGCCACCTCACACTGCAATGATGCTTCTCGGAGCTGGTTTCCTGATCATCATTACATGATCCTTGGGGTTGGTAAGATAACCAAACATCAGAGATACCCTTTACTGTATCTTTTGTTACCTCTGTATTTTTCCTGTATTAATAAACTAGTTACAATTCTTTATTGCGTTGCATTTCTCTCAACTTGGAATTCTCAAACTCTGGAAAAATCTCCTTTGTTTGTAAAAAACTTCTGGCATTGATATCTAAAAAAAAAATAAATCTGAACTGGAAGAGGTGTGAAAAGGGCCAGCAGTAAGGTGTAGGGAATAGAAACTCTTTTGGAAGAGAAAAACCTTAATTTGCTTTTTCTACAGTACTTCGAAAAGATACAACTACTGCTTACCAATGGGGTCAGAGAGAGGAGCCACACAATCTTAAGGGCAGTGACTGCACAAGAACAAGCAGGCCTCTAAGAGCAGAAGGGTGAAAAAGCTGGTGGCAGTGTGTGGCTGCTCAGCAAAGCCCTTAGGCTTAGGTCTCCCACCAAAACCAGCACCCAAGACCTCGGGAAGTTCTTTGGTCACCTTCATCTACTCATGGTCTATCACTTGCAGCTCTCACACCAAATGAATGGTGTTCAAGCTGTGCAGAAGGGCTCAGCATGTTGCAAACCTGTTCCTGTTCACAGTTTTTATTGTTTTAAATATTTAGCCCAAATAATATTTTATTGAGTGAGAATTCAGTATTCACTGAGTTAGGACATCAGGTTCTGGTGTTAGATGAAAGTGACCTTATAAAGAAATTAGAATAAACATAAAGTGACTGAAGATATTCAAGTGACACTGCTGTACTGAATATAGTCATATAAATAAATGGGCTTTATCAGTTTGCTGGTACCTCCAGCAGTGTTGACATTTGCATTCTGCTTTCCTACCTCTGTCAAACTTTAGTTCTATTAAAATAATGAATTTGCATGCTGATATTCGCCTCTTAGCATGAGGCATTTAGATCAAGTCAACACATTTTCAGGGATGAATTTTGGAAGTCTATTAAGATGCACAGATTTAAAAAGGAGAAATCTGTACAGATGTCATGTGTTAGAGATTTCTCTTTTTATCAGTTCTCATAAAACATGTTCATATATGCTGAGTTTTCCAATAGGAAAATGGAGCACAAATCCTATTGGGATCACCAGCAGGGTCTGATGTCCAAAGGCAGGTATTTTATTTAAATGATTTTATACTGCTCAGTAGGAAATACCATTTTCATTGTGTTTACAAACATGTTAGCATTCATTAAAACGTTTTCGTGCTGCTAGTGAGATATGTATTTTTAAAGGCATATTTCTGAAAAGCTCTAGAGAAGCAGAATTTTTTAATACTGATCATTTGACACGTGTTATTTCACACTGAAGATCCCATTGCAGAGCGCTAGGAGCCAGGTGTTCAGAACAGCTTCAACACCAGAGAACGACTGGGCCGTAATGTACTTGTTGCTTCACAACTTTGCAGCTACTTTTGAGGTCAGCGTAATGGTATCTATCAGGTAGATGACAGTTACAATCTAAACCACTGGTTTGCTCAGTCAGCCTCATGCTCTGCTTGTACTTACGGGCATCTCAACACCATCATTTCCTTTTGATGGGCTCTGCATATATTATTTCAAATACAAACTGCTACCAGTTAGTTTTGGCATCATCAGTTTTTGTAAAACATTTAGTAAGTCCTCTGCTAAATGAAATATGTCATGCTCTGAAGACTGTTCATAGTCCCAGAATTTTCTAAGGGGCAGAGAACTTTGTGAAGACAGAGGAATCACTTTAATGATCAAAAAGGGAGCATCCCAGTCCCATTTTGAGACATTCTGGCCTACTCACAATTTATTTCTTCATTTTATCTGGCTTTTAGGATAACCATCTCTTTTGCACAGCTTTGGTAGAGTGACATTTTCAGAGAAATTTAGCCACAAAAAAAAACCAACTTCCAAGTAGTATATGGAAACTAGGGCTAGTGCTACTGATACATGTGTGCTTAAAGCTGATTTCCAAAGTTAGAGCTAGCTGAACAATAGATTTTGTGCCTAATTAAAATGATATTTTTTTTGTTTAGGAACAAAATCCAATATTTTATAATTTTTTGTAAAACAAAGTTAATTTTTTTAAATGAGGAGACCATTTTCTAAATTTTTTTAACAGCCACTTGAATCCTTTTTTTCAATAAATTTGAAATGTTTTAGGTATCTTTAAAGCACATTTGTATTTTGAGATTAATATATATGTATAAATCATTCCTTTACAAGTAAAACATTCATACCGAAAAAATCAAAACAGTTTTTGTAAATATTTTAAAACATTTTTCATCAACTTTTTGCATTAAATATTTTAAATCAAATGAACATCTAACACAGGAAAATATTGTCATATTTCTGAGGACCAATTTGGTCTTAATTTGAAAATTTCAGGCCTCAAAAATGGATCCAATTTTAATATATTCTTAACACAGTTCCTACTTCAGAGAATTTAAGAACCCAACTTAAGTCACTGGTAAGTTCACTTTTCAAGAAATGGGTATCCAGTTGACACAACCATAATAGTCACTGGAGATTTCTCTTTACAACAATTTTGGGATGATATGCAATTTCTTTTCAGACTTATCTCAAAGCCACTTGTTAAGGTAAGGAGGGAATGATGACTGCTAGGGACCAGTGGGATTCTTTTCTGTTCCAACTGTGATACCCACCCCAAAAAGCCAAAAGATTTCAGAAGCAGGGGGCTGCATATTCAGCACTGCTGAAATACTGTTTTTCAAGGGCCGGAAAGGTCACTTGGTGTTCCTTCTTTTCAGGTACAGGAAGGGCTTTTAAAGTATATAGTTCCCCAGGTCTGTAATTGTGGTCCTTTAATTGTTCTGGCAGAAATGGTAAAACTTTTTATCAAATTATTACCACCAGCATTGTCTCAATATGGAGAATTTTCATTGATTTGTTTCAGGGTGAAATACAAAAAAAGTACTTATTACTATCGCCTATGACTTTGTCTGATATTGAGGGTGTTACAGAATGTTTCAATGAAATAATTACAGAACTTAGGTATTTTTTGTTATAATCCTGCCTAGTTGTAAAGAATATTTCCTAGAAATATTCAAGGCCAGGTTGGACGGGGCTTTGAGCAGCCTGCTCTAGTGAAAGGTGGCAACCTTCCTTGGCAGGGGAGTTGGAACTGGATGATCTTTAAAGTCCCATCCAACCCAAACCATTCTATGATTATGTGATAATTTAAATATTAACTTACATACACCTTCTTCATGTGGGAGGTCAGTTTACATTACCAACATGATTTTTTCATACATTACACCCTGGGAATGCATGAAATAGCCACCAAATTAAAATAACTCTCTAGATTTAGAAGGATGCTGAAAAGATTTTAAAACCTAATTTAGTTCAAAAATCAATACCTAATTTCAATCAATATATATTACTCTCTAGTATTTCCTTTACAACAAGCAATGTTTGAATCCAATCAGTCATATTAGTATGTATGCATCTGAAGAGATCTGTGCTCTCATGTATAAGATGGATTTCTTACTACCTGGCAAAGTGTGTATGTATTATTTTCTTTTGGATTCTGCATATTCTGCTGAGTACCTTAAACATACAACAGTTTCTTACTTTGTGTATATAAAATTGATAGGCAAACTTTCAAACACAAATCACAGAATTATAGAATTGTAGAATAGTTAGGGATGGAAAGGACCTTAAGATCATCCAGTTCCAACCCCCCTGCCATGGGCAGGGACACCTCACACTAAACCATGTCACCC
>WYDI02023057.1:0-59044 GCA_009867235.2 Psittacus erithacus
GTCCCCCCCCACCCCCCCGGGGGGGGGGGGGGGGGGGGGGGGAACAAGGCGGGGCAGGGGGGCAGCTAACAACTGTGTGGTTTTCTGAGTTACAACTCGGCTTAAACCACGACAGTAAGGAAAAATAAAATACTAAGCAAGTGCAGCGTGATAGCTCAAATTAAATTCCTATAACAACACCAAGCAGGCTTTTCTGAATAACTGTAGTAATTCTAAGCTTCCAAAGGCGCCAGTAGTTTTGGTAACATTACACATTCCATCATTACTGGACAAAACCCCAAACTAGAATTAAAACATTATTTTTAAAAGATAATCATAGTGACCTTACCATAGACCATCATTTCATAACATGTAAAAACTGTCTCTCCTGTTCAATAAACCTGTCAAGTAGTGCTGTAACTAGGAATAGGCATGCTCTCAGCAGAACAGTGGTTTTGGGTCTGACAGTTATCAGTGCTCAGGCCAAATCAATGGCTGTTCTCATTAAAAATCATCTCTTCAATTCCTAATCTGGATAAATAAAGGGACTTCAATAAACAGGGGTGATGGCTTCAAGCTGAGAGGGTAGATCTAGGTATTTGGAAGTTCTTTCCTGTGAGAGTGGTGAGGCACTGGCACAGGTTGCCCAGAGCAGCTGTGGCTGCCCCATCCCTGGCAGTGTTCAAGGGTAGGCTGGATGGGGCTTTGAGCAACCTGGCCTAGTGAAAGGTGTCCCTGCCCATGGCAGGGGTTGGAACTGGATGAGCTTTAAGGCTCTTTTCAACCCGAACCATTTTATGAATAAGTTTAAGGTCTTAAATTTAAGCATGAAACCAGCACTTTTACTTCAAGCTTTTGTACCCTCACCTCCACTTTCAGTAAAAATGAATAAAAGAAAATAAAAACAAGCAAGAAAATAAAGGCTTGGATGGGAACGGGCTCACTACCACTGGCACCACTGAAGACTGGCTATATTAAACCCCAGTACTTCTCCCAGCAGAAAGCCCAAGCCTGCTAGCAGAGGCAACCAGCCGCTCAGGATCCCTGCGAGACCGGACGGCGCTAGAACCCACGAAGGGGGGCCCGGGGCAGGTGTGGGCGGCGCGACATCCCCGCGGACCCCCCCGCTCGCTCAGCACAACCCGCAGTGGGCTCCGGAGCGGAGCGGAGCTGAGCTGAGCTCTGCCCCACACCACCGCTGCCCAAGCCGCTCCCGGCCCTCCTCTCCTCGCACTGCCAACACCGCGATTAGCGCCCGCAATGCCGCTACCACCCGAAGCAAGAGATCCCAACTTCCCTTCCCCAGCGCTTCCGGGCCACGACTAGGCGGGTGAAAGGTCCCACAGCTCCCGGATGGAGGCGGTGCCGCTCGCTATATAAGCTCCCCGCGGCCGCTCCGGCCTCCTCTCTCCGCGCCGCCGCCTCCTGGCTCACCGCTGTTCGCTGGGCCCGCGCCGCCCCTCGCCCGCCCGGGAATAAGTCGGTCAGGAAGGCCCCGCTGCCGCCATGGTGAGGTGCTAGGGATGGGAGTGAGGGATAGAAGGGTCGCCGCCTCTTGCAGCCGGCAGCACCGCATGTGTACCCCGCCAGTGTCGGCCCTCGGCCGCGCCCGAGCCTCGACGCCATGGCAGGGCTGCGGGGCCCGGGAGGAATTCTCCATTGCTGGGGCGGCTCCCGGAGCTCCTGGCAGGCGGGGGGGCTGTGCGGGGAGGGCAGACCGGCCGTGAGCGTTTCCTCCTCGCAGGGCTCCCGTGTGGGAGCGGGGCCGCTGCTCGCGGGTGGAGAGAAGCGGCCGCAGCCCGGCTTGAGCGGTAGTGACAGGCCGCATGCGTTCACCCTAAAAACCGGGTTCTGTTAGAGGAAGATGCGTCAGTTAACAGGACGAGCAGTACCTCGTCAGTGTGAGAAACAGCGTGGTGCATCCACAGGTTTATAAGATCTTGCTTCCGCTGTGTTTTCACTTTTATTTTCTTATGTTCCCCTGGCCTACATTAACACCAAGTTACTTGCAAAGGCTTAATTATATAAGCTCCTCAGATCATTGATTTCATGGCCAGATCCAGTTGTTGCTGTTTTGTTAATGTTGCTACTTAATTTGTGGCAAGGTGAAGTTGTAAGGTATGTGAAATCTGAAATGTATGTTACTTGTTCGTGGCTGGGCAGCCGGCTGTATAGAAGCAAACCAGGGAGGGGTGTTCTTGCACTTCCCACCATGAGATGCAGTTAGACACTAAAAACACCGTTTTTTCTTGTAGCAGTTAAGACTTGACTCTTCCTTTCTCTTCCCACTACTTCTTCCATGCTGCCATGCTCTTCAGCTATGCCGTCTAGTTAGTAGAGTAGTCCCAGAGCTTATGTTGTTCTTTGCACTCCAAAAGTCTGTTTTTAAGGTGCTGCAGATAGTGCTGTTTGGCATTGACTGTAGTGTCTGATGTTTGTAACTTCAATGTTTCAGGCATTTAAAGATACTGGCAAAGCACCTGTGGAACAAGAGGTAGCAATTCATCGCATTAGGATTACTTTGACAAGTCGCAATGTAAAATCACTTGAGAAGGGTGAGTGATAGTTCTGTTTTTCAATTGGGATAGCTTGTTAAGCAATGAGTGATATATACATAGAATCATAGAATGGTTTGGGCTGGAAAGGACCGTAAGATCATCTGGTTCTAGGTCCTCTGGCATGGGCAGGGTATGATACGATGTGTTACAAAACAGAATGTGTTTACACCAGCTGTCTTTAGAGATGCTGATATTTGCCTGCATGTAGGTGACTTGGCTTGCAAAGTCAACTGAAAGTGCTTCATACACTGATGAGGAGATTATGATTTAATTTTCAACAGAAGCTAGTGTTTGAGGGTTTCATAATGCTGAAAACTAAATGTCACAACGACTAATGTAACAGTGCAGCTTCTTCCTTTTATTTCTTGTGGGGGTTTCAGTTGTCACTGTTTGAGTTTATTAGAACTGAATGGCACCAGTTTGTTGATTGGCATTTTGTCACTTTTGTTGAGAAGAGTTTAGTTTAGAAGTTCAGTATTCTTTAAGAAATTATTTAATCTTGTTTATGAACTGGCTTTGCCAGTGTTTTAATCATGTAATGTAAGTGTTGTACAATGACTGTTTGGTGCAGGATCTTCAGGTTGGTAATAGCTTAAGTACAGCTTAAACTTGTGGTAGTGGCTTTTGCCTACTGTTGCAATGTGACTGTGCTTTACCATGGCATAACTCTTCCACTTGTATGTGGTTGGCTATGAGGATGACCCTTCACATGAATGCCAGTGATCACTTCATACGCTATTCTGAGCCAACTTCCTCTTTGGAATCTTCACTTTTTTTTTTAAAAAAAAGGAAAAAAATACACACCTGAGCTCTTTTGTATTTTTTTTTTCCCAGTCTGTGCTGACTTGATCAGAGGTGCTAAGGAAAAGAACCTGAAGGTGAAAGGACCTGTTCGCATGCCCACCAAGGTACTTGACATTGTTTTCCTGTCTTAAAAGTTTGGGGGTTTTCTGCAAGTATGCATGTACAACATCTAAAAATTGAGAGTGACCCCATGTAAACAGGTGATAACTTCACAAATTGCTTTGACACTTGGGGCAGCTGCTTAGTGCAAAACGTTGAATATGGAAGGGACTTCTCTGTTCTAAATTTTATTTTAATCAAGATTGGGAGGTGGATTCTTTTTTTAATGAAATGGAATATAGGGAAGAAGTGTTAACATGAGTAGAACATAAGTAACTTTACAATGACATTGATGTCAGATAGCATTTTTAGGTGGATTGATTTGATTGTAGATTAGTCTTCTGTATGCATCAACTCAGCACCCTATACTTATGGTTCTTCCTCAGACTCTGCGAATCACTACCAGGAAGACACCTTGTGGTGAAGGTTCCAAGACCTGGGATCGTTTCCAGATGCGTATCCATAAGCGACTCATTGACTTACACAGCCCTTCTGAAATTGTGAAGCAGATCACTTCCATCAGCATCGAGCCAGGTGTAGAAGTCGAAGTTACTATTGCTGATGCCTAAATGATGGTCATTGCTGAATAAAGTTGATTTGCAAATTTTCATCACTGTTTTTTTTCATTTGTGTGCCAAGAGTCTTGGGTAGCCCCATCATGATTTTAATGAAGAACAACAACAGATCATAAAATGCTGCGTGAGAGGATTATATGATGTTTAAGGAAGAATATGCCAGAAGATGAAACTTGCATATCATTTTCTCTACGAAGAAAAGAAACCTGTGTGTCCCAAAAGGCCAGTTTCTGTTAGTATAACTATGACCTGCCTGACAAATGTTTCTGTACTTAGTTTTAAACTTGTTTGTATTTTTATGGGGTGCTCTGAAAAATGGGGGAGGACCCTGACTTTGTGACATCAGGCAGATTAAGAAGGGAGTAAGCTGGCAAACAAGTAACAGGCTATTAATGTTGCTAGCTGAGGCTGGCTGACTTTTCTGCATAAGCTATTGACTTTCACCCAAGTAGTCTTCCTTCTGCTTAACCCAGTGGCCTTCTGACTGAAAGCACTTGGAGGGGTCTGAGAAGGGCTGGCTGGCTTTAATACCTGTTCTGTCTTTGGTGTTTCCTGTTGGTCAAAACCTATTGCTATGAAATAGGGTTTTATTGGCTTATAGTCGACTGTGGTTACAACTTCCACAGTGTTCCTTAAACACAGCTAATGACCTGAAGTGCCATCTATGTTCTTTAAGCAGCTGTGGGTCTTTCAAAACCAAGTTTTCTTTAGAGTATCTTTTCATCTGCCTCCATATTGCTCATAAAGACATCCAACTCTGCCTTTGTGTCTGGGTCTTGTGATATGCAGAAATAAAACTCCCTACTCCTGGAATAGATAGGGTCATACATGAAGACTTACACTACTGAAACAGCAGGCCATTTGCTGTTGAGGTGACAGACCATTCCCGCCGCTGTAGTTAGGCCTTTGCTTGACCTGCCCCAGTTTTGCCTTCATGTAACCTGAGCGTTTTGCAATTTATTTGTTTTGCGCTTAAACTCACGACAGTACCGGGTGGTGTTGAAGCGGTTCCATAATGCCTATAATAACTTTATATAACTGTTTTGATGGAAATATTTATGTATTGGCGTCTTCCCCCTGGCACACGCTCAGGTGGGACTGCTCTTCTGGCTGCTAAGATGCTGCTGCTGACGCTGCCGTACTTTGTTCAGACCCCTTTATTTTCTGTTTTTGTTTCCCCCCCCCCCGGTGCCTTTATATAAACATGTATCAACCCTGCGCCGGCAATACACGCCGCAGGACCCGTGTCCCGTCCCGTCCCGTCCCGTCCCGTCCGTCCCGTCTCGCGTTACCCCCGTCCCCGCGCCGGTGCCAGCGACTCAGCGGCTGCCTTGCCCTGGTGCGGTAGCGCCCCCTGCCGGGCATTCTGAGGAAGCCGCGTTTTGCGTCTGCCCGGACCTGTCCGTCACCGTCGCCCCACCCCGCCTCCTCCCGTTCGGCCAATCAGTGCCCGCCTTCAGCCGCTCAAACGCTCCCGCCGCCGTGAGCCGCGGCTTCCCGCGCGCGGTAAGGTAGTGGTTGTGGTTGCGGCTGCCGAGCGCGGGTCGCGCCGCGCGGCTTCGTGCGCTGAGCTCGCCGCTGAGCCCAGGCCGCGTACCTCTCCAATTGGGCCGGTGGAGAGGCTCCCGAGGGGGTGCCCGGCCCGGTCCCCTTCGGTTGTGCCTTTCCCATGTGTAAACGGGTCTCGGTCTGAGCCTGTGGCTCATTGAAGCAGGGCACGGTGGCGCCGGGGCTGAGTCCCAGACGCCTTGATGGTGTTGAGCCTTTCAGGGGTGAGGGTTACGGGCTGTGGCGCAGCGCTTGCCGCTGGATGAGGGTGATGCCTGCCCGAGGCTGTCGGCATGTTTTCATTTGTGCCTTGTCTGCTGTCAGTCGATTTTTAACGTTCTTCCGTACACCCGAACTTACTTCAGAAGCGTTTGTTTATATGCAAGCCACCTTGATCTCTGCTTTGCTTCCTGAGTATTTTTGCCTGTTCTGTAAGAAGATGATGTTTGTTTTGGTCTGTCTTTTTTCCAAGTTCCTTTGCACAGAAAATGGATGATGGAGGGAAAAGCCGTATTTCTGCAGAAGCATCTGATACAATGGAATCAGTTTCTTTCCTCAGTGTATCGGGTAATCCTTCACCAGTGGAATCAACTGTATTGCCTAACACAGAGGAACAGCAGGTGTGGGTTGGTTTTGTAGTAGGTCTTCTGATTATGGGGTTTTTAAACTCTATTTAAGGCAAATACTTCGGTGATAACTGCTGTATTCCCCTGTCCCCAGGATGAGTTTGGTTCTGCTTGCTTCTCATTGCTACAAATAGTTCATAGCCATTAGCCAATGCAGATGGTCGATGCTGCATGATGTGTTGTGGCAATGTCTAAGCTTTTGGGAGGGAAATAAAGGACTTCAGTAACTGCACTTTGAATGTAACGTGACAGTACCATTCCTTTTAGTAAGCTAGACAAGCATATAGATCCTTGTTGAAAGCTTGTTAGGTGATTGGAAATAAAGCTTTGTAATGCTGTGTTGCAGTGCATTTCTGTGGATTGTATTGCCATCCCTCTGCCTTTATAGGCTTGTGGGTTTCCTGATTGGCTTACTTCCCTCAGGTGACTTAATTTTGTATGATTAGTAGAGTGCTGCCTGTAGGAGGGATGTGGGGAACTCTGGTTGATCCATCTGCTGAATGAATAAGTTGCCGAAGTATGAACTTTGAGGCTCTATGAGAAAGGAAGGAATGCTGGGATCCCTCTAAAAATCTCCTGGCTATTATTGCTTTACCTGGCTGGGGAGATCTTTGTGTAATGGTGCATGATGGAAAAGCCCACCTTCACAACTGAGAGCTGTTTCATGGTTGTTTCTGTGAGGAAGATGAGGGGCTTGTGCCTAGGTAACAGTAATGAAGCTGTCTCTGGAGACTAAGAATATGTCGATCTGTTAACATGCTCCATACGCAGTGGAAGTGAAATACTACAGAGCAGCTATTAGAAAATCCAGCTTGAATTCAATACAGAGTAACACCAGAAGGTGGAAGCAGTGCAATTTATGTCATTGTTGGTGTACTTTTTAAAAATCAAGATGCTGGCTTTGTCCTAAAAGAACACTAAAAGGGAAGGGGGGGAGGGGGCTGTCGGGACGTAAGAAAAGGCTACTTAAGGTCATTAGGAATAAAGAAGCAAATGAAAGCTCAGGGTATGGACTTCACAAGGAAGGAAGAGGTGAGGCAGTGAGATAAAAAAGGAAATAGTGCATTTGAGTTGTATGCTGATATGATCTGGGGGGTGTTCTATTTAGAAAGTGGCCATTCTGACTGTGAATTGTTTTGTGTGTGTGTGTTGGTTTTGGTTTTTTGTTTTGTTTTTTATAAATAGGTATATCAGCCTTTGAAAGTCTTCTTGAGAGTGAGGCCCTTTTCTGTAGCAGAGCTTGAAAACCATGAATCTCAGGTTAGTTGTAGAATTAAGAAATGAGTTTTTCTTTTCCACCAAAGAGCACCTAGTATTGTAAGCTGGGACTTTCTTTTATTAAAGTTGTGTACCTCTTCCAAATAGAATTAGTGGACACCTGGGTAAATGTAATGTTTTTATCACAATATTTACCAGTTTGCTTGGTACCGACATGCATGCCTGTAGCTCTGCAAAATTCCACTGGGTACTTTATTTAAATGGAAGAGATGATGCAGTTCCAGGAGTAGTTCAGGAACCTGACCCTTAGGTTTCTTTGTAGTGCTTGAGCAGTCTACTGCCTCGTTCCGGTGATGTGTTTCTCATCCTGTGAAGTTTTTTCCCTATAACATCTCCAGTTTATACTGTCAGATTCAGTTGCTTCAGTGTTTTACATACATAAATGTACACATGCAACCACACAGAACACTCCTCCTTCCTACGCACTGTCACAATGCTTCCAGTTTGGTATCATTCATCAATCTGAGTTGGCTGTAAGGGTAAATTGATTTACAAAATCAAATTGAGTTGTTACTCCTTTTTGGAGCGGGAAATTTCTGACTACCTGGATGAAATTCTGTACTCTTGATACAACTGTCAGTGATTCTTGTGTGTCACCTGCTGGAGAGCAGGAAGTTGTGTTCTTTGGACATAAACAATGTGTACCTTGTCGCAAATAGCCCAACTCCCACCAGTTTATCTGTGGGGTTGGCTGGGGGAGGCAACAAGAGTGATGTGTTACCAGTTGGATTCCAGCTCTGCAGACCTTGACTGCTCATGAGCTTCTACAATGCTGATGGCACATGCTGCGCATGTTGGATTCTTCTGTAGCCCTCTGGGATTTAGTACATCTGACCTGCATTCCTGTTTCTGGCAATGTGAGGTGAATATTAAAAAGTACACAACTTTAGACCCTGGCATAGTGAGCAATTGATTGGTCTAAGTTCAGTACCCAGCTTCTTAGAGCTTCTATACCAGTTGATAATCAGACTTCTTAATTGAGACTGCAAGAGCAGTACCTCCTATGTACGTGCCACACATGGAAGATTAGTTTTACCAGCTCTGGCCAGCCTCTGAACACAAATATTAGATTTAGTTACAATCAGTCCTTGCAGTTGATGCTTCAAGACATCGTTCAATTATATGGGTAGTTCAATTTGTATTTTTAATACTCTGTCTGGTGTAAAATAATTTTCCTTGTGATACAGCATTCTGCATTTATTGAGTGGTAGGTAATTGTATCTCACCTATACTTGAAACTAATTGTTTCCTTCATTACTGATAACACCATCTATCAATCAAAGGATAATGCATCAAACTTAATTTTATTTATGCTGATCATAGCTTGTTTCACGCTGAAAATGATTAAAGTGAAAAGCCAGTAGATTTTTATATTGCTTTGTTTTCACAGCTAGGATTGTGCAAGCCACACTATATAAATCACAAAATTTATACCTAATAGAAAACTCCAGACAATTGCCTTAACTTTGTATGCACTGTCTTTCACATGAAGTGTGTATCTCTATAGTTATGTGCTTCAGGCGAGATTATATGTAAATTTTGCAACTCTGTGTAGCTCTGGTAAACACATGAAAACACTAGGCTTTTGGGGTTGGTGTTTGCTCTTGTTGGGTTGTTTTTTCAGATTTCTTTCTTCCTAAATAATTTTGTATGGTGTTTTGGTTTACCTTGTCTTGTCTTTTAAGTGTTGTGTAACTATTGAAGATCACCAGACAGTAATTCTTAATGCACCCAAAGAGTCTTCTGCAGTGAAAAACAGTGAAAAAGGAATCGGTCGTTCTGTGCACAAGTTCACATTTTCTCAGGTAGACAAACTTTATTCTAATTTTCAGTTATAGTTTATTTTTTCACAATGATAACAACTGATTTTTCATAATAACTGATTTTTCTACTGCACCATGGAGTGTGATTTTTCTTCTTGGAATTAATGTGGTGGTATTTTCCTTAACCACCCCTTCTCTCCCCCAACTGCTTATTACTTACTGTTAGGTTGTCAAGAAAGCTATATTACAATGGAGATGCCTATTAGATGAGACAAGGAAGATTCTTTGATGGCTCTGTCGTTCTCTTTGATTAGATGCTACAGAAGCTTCTTGTAGGAACAAACTTAGTGCAGTTCTGCTGTTCCTCAAGATGCCCTTATCTGCGAGTGCTACAGGAAATCACATGTTTAAAGGGACTTGTGTTTAGGAACTTATTTTTGAAAGAATAGCAGCCTAACTGCTGGAACCTCCTATGCTGGAAGTAAATTTTTTAACTATTAGCTACTGCAAGAAACTCTGTTCTTGGTGTATCAAAATACAGCTTCAGGCGTTGAGTCATTCAGACCACTCTAGTGCTGATTGTCTTATCAGTGGTGGGTGACTGGTGCAGGGTGAGGAGGGGAGCTGTGTATCACCAGCTGAGCTCTTGAAAGTACCCACTAAACATTTTGTGCTCAGTAGCACTGAGCAGTTTGTTTTAGGAGTAGGAAAATATTCAAAAATAAGGCCAAGCCTGAGTGTCTCTTAGAATTAAACAGGCACCCTATGAAAACCCAACAGAAGACGTTGAATCAGCCAGGTTTCAGGCAAGACAGAAAATGAAGCTGGTATTGTCTCCTCAGCTTGCTCTGAAAAAGTAGTCACAACTAATCAGTGCTTAATATTTTGATATATGAAATTACTTTGTGCCATTTATCACTTTTTTATCCTTTTTTGGTTTTTGTTTGTTTGGTTGGTTTGGGATTTTTTTGTTTGTGGTTGTTTGTTTTTTGTTTTTTTTCCCCTTCTCCAAGGTCTTTGGACCAGAAACTACTCAGAGGGAATTTTTTGAAGGCTCAATGAAAGAGATAGTAAGAGCATATGTTAACGGAGTAAATGGACTGGTGTTTACTTACGGGGTTACAAACGCAGGCAAGACATTCACTATCCAAGGTATAACATATTTGCCAATAAGCATGTATGACAACCAAGTGAAAACCCAACGAGAAGTTAATATGAACATCTACATTTCATCTTGTGTTATTTTTAAGGGACTTCAAAGGATTTTGGTATTTTACCTCGCTCACTTGATGTGGTTTTTAACCACATCAGGGGAAGACATTATCTGAAGATGAACTTCAAGCCATACTTGAGTAACAGTGTTAAGAAACTAGAAGATGCACAAGTTAAGCAAGAAGAAGCCATGAAAATGGCTGTTCTTGCATCACTGAAAGAGGTCAGTGATCAAATACTTCCTTGTTAATGAAGCTTCTTAAAAGCTTCCTGTCTAACAAACTATCTTTAAAATCTCTGTTTCCCTCTTGATTCTTTAGATAACTAAAGAATCTATCTCTGACTCTACTATATGGATACTTGGTGAACCTTGGAATAAGGCAACTGGCTGGTTTTGGAGCTTGGGGTAAACTGGAAGAACTTTCTGCAGCAGGCAGCACACAGTTCAAACAAAAAACCCATTGCAAAGCTGAAGCCTGGATTTCTATACAGGAGCAGTTCTGACGCTGTGATGACATTAGCCTTTGAAAAGTCTGAGAGCTGGCCAATCTAAAATCCGCTTCTTAAGTGAATCTTCTTTTGGGTCAGATTCCCAGGCTGGATCCCAGGGCAGTTGTTCAAATTCCAGTACTATTTTAGGAGAGATGATGACAAAATCTTAGCAGGATTAATGAAGAAGGCAGAAGTGTCCATTTTGGTCAAAGTCAGCCTTAAGGCAGATTAAAAAGTTTGTAAACATGTGATTTATGTAGCTTCATAAAGGAACTTTTCTGATACAGCACGTGAAGTGAGATGGCACAAAATTAATTTCCTGGAAGGAATACAGCCTGCTTTAGAAGAGTGTATGTATCTTTCACTCTGGTCTCTAAAGACTGTGGGTAGAATAGAAGAGTCTACTGTTCTAGCCTCCTGTTCTCATTATCTAGTAATTTCTGCCTCCAGTGTAAGAAATAGGTCTCACTAGAAAACGGGCAGCTTTATGTGTGTGACTGCTCAATATTTCTAAGCCCAGCTGCAAGTTGTCACAAGTTGTTTGTTTTTTTTTTTCAGAACATTTTAATCTGAAATGTGGTTCTGTGTCTTCAATCCCAAAATGCAGTAGGCTCAGCTGATTATCATTTAAAGCAACTCTGAATGAATTCTGGGAAGTATACAAGTAGTGATTGACTGGGTTTTCTTTTTTGTGGTCTTTAAAACCAACACTGGTGAAATACTCCAGTTAGCTCTGAAAGAGTATCCTTCTGTGAATCAAATTCATATGTAAAGTTTGACTCTAAATTCTATTGCTTGATATAAACTCTGCAAACCAAACTTTGTTTAGTCTGAGTCTGGTTAACTTTTGAGGAAAGATCTCAGTTGAAAAAATCTCAAAGATGCTAAAGATTACATATCTGAGGGTTTCTGAAGAGCTCACTTGCCCTGTGTGTATGTGCATGTGCAGGGGTGAGGAGGGTCTTAAATATAAATTGAGATGGTCAGAAGGGTAGTAGGTAAATATTTTAAAAATAACTTTATGGAACTTATAAGCTTGCAAGAAAGAAGCAGGACTTCGAGGTCTAGGACGGGAGGTCAAATATCTTATTTTGGTGATAACTCAATATTTTACAAATACTTCTTTCTGTTAAATCACAGTCTGACTTCACTAATAGTTTAGTTACTGAATGCTGCAGTAGGTGATCTAGATGCTGATGAACTACAGTGAAAAGCAAGACCACAATCAAGAAGGTAAAAATGCATCTAGAAAATAATACATGACAAGAACTTGCTTATGTATTACAATGCTTTCACAGTGATCACTCAGCTATCCCCATGCTGCTTGATAGCTTGGGAATGAATAGTATCACTGTTCAGATGCTCACTGAAGCTTGTAATCCGAGAGGAGATATGGTTTGGTGGGCTTAGTTTTGGTTTACATGGATTTCTGTCGGCCCTTTTCCCAGGCTCAGTTTACTTGTCATGCAGAAAAAGCTTGCTATTCCTTTCATTCTCTCAGTTTAAGCTGCTCTGAGTTACTGCAATACCCTTGTGTTTAATGTTCTACTGCCTGTTCTCTATACACTACTGATGCAAAAACTGTTGCTTGTCGTGGTTCACACCGTCTCTTTCCTTGGTTTTTCCTGGATTAAATGCTGCTTTACTTGCATTCCTATTCCCACCTGTCCTTGTATTTGATATTAAATGTCAGCTTCTGCCACTGGCAAACAATGTCAGTTCCTGTTCCCACTTGTTTTCAGGAAGTCGTCGTCATGTTCTTTTCTGTATTTGGTCTTGTGATTTGAAGAACAGTATAGCAGCATAGCTAATTCAGTTTTATTGAAACGCCTTTGCAAAAATTTATCACATGCACAAGTATTGTGGCACTGGGTGTTTTACATTCTGGTTTTGACATGCATAGATATGCCACATGTCAGGCCCATACCCTGCTTTAGAATTCGGCTTTGTACTTCAGAAACAGAATTAATAGAATCCGTGTTTGTGGTTATACGTGTAACTACTCAAGAAATATGGCCACTTATAAATGACAATGAAATCGTGTACTATTTATCTTTAAAATGAAAGACCTGAAAGTATGGCTTCATAATTTTCTAAAATATTCCATTTTGGATATACCAAGTGAATAATACAGGCAGCAGTAGTCAGTCTATAATGAATTTAGTGCTGTGTTAAAATAGCTAGAACATTAAGGTTTACTTCTTTGAATCTGTTCCCCTCTTGTACTGTAGCTAGGATGCTGCCCTATCAAGACTGGGTTTTGGGAAATTGAGGTGAATGTCCTGATGAAAATTTGTATTGGTTTATAAAAATTGGAAGGGAGGTAGTATGTGGGTATGTTGGAGTATCTAAGTAGTGGGAGTTGCTTTGTTACACCAGTTTTCCTATGGGTAACGTGAAGCCTGTGCTTTGACAAGTCTTGGCAGGTTTTTAAATAATTTTGTTGATGTAATAAAATTCAGCAAATGCGTGTACTTAAAGAGACTGTGCTGTTTTCTCTATAGGATTTTAGCGGCGCTTTAATTCAGTATTAATTAAACCAACTTAGGCTGTTGCTTTATCAGATCTTTAATGTCTTTATGAAGTTATTTCACTTTTTCTGAGGTTTTAAAGTAAGTTTGACTTATACTTTCACAGACGTGGCACAAGCCTGTGATTTGCAAAAGTGATTTGTAGCAAGCAGGCAAATTAGGAATGTCTGCTGCTTTATTCTCTCCGTTGCTCACCACCCTGCCATCTGCCCCTGAAAGAAACTTCTCCAGTTCTTTTGGTTGACTGAAGTACTGTTCAGATTTGCCCAATAGTTCTTAAAGGCATTCTGGGCTGTCGCAGTCTGACAGAGGGTCTTGTTTCTCCCAGACCTATAAAGTATACATGATATAATGTTAGCAGATTGTTCTTGTAAAGGAAAGAGCATTTATTGATTTAGTTCGGTATTATTAAAAACACTTCATCTGCAGTCAGAGTAAGGGTGGCTTAACACTTCATACTGTTTCAATATTTAAATACTGGAATTGCTGTTATTTTTAACTTTTGCTGTTATCAGTCTGTTCATATGGATGTAATGGTTTTATTTTCTCAAGGAGACAGAAGGCAGCTCAAATACTATAACAAATACGTGTGATGTAGAGTCACATTCTTCCAACTGTACCTCAAAAAGTCTTCCTTCTGATTCACCAGGTAAAATACAGTGGAAAATTTTGAGGTGAAGGGGACTATAAAAATTTAGGAATATACATGGGTAACTCTTAGTGGATTAAAAAAAATCTCTGTATATGTATATTTACTTTGTAGTATAGTAGTTTAACAAAATTTTAGTGGCTCTACTCTGGAGGAAGAGTAAATATATGAAAATATTCTGATACCTTTTCTCCTTTTGAGCGAAGAGGGATGCTTAGTTCTGTAAAGCGAATGTGTAAACTTCTGGAAGATTATGGCGGGGCAATAGCTTAGAACTTGACCATATCCTCAGTACAGGTGACTGCTGAGAAATGTGAATGTTCTTGGGTAAACTCAAAATTATGCAGTACTGTATAGCTAATTGTACAACACATATACAATCCTTCCCCTTTTAGAAGGTTCTATATACTATAAAATTTATCAATATGCTGTTTGATCATTGAACTTTTCCTTTGTTTTGGGTTAGCAGAGAACTTTGTTCCACTTGATGCATACAGGACTAATATACACCAAAAGACACAAGCATCTGTGTGGATTTCCTTTTGTGAAATTTATAATGAATATGTGTATGACCTATTAAATGTATTCTCTACATCAAAAACTCAGAAGCGCAAAGTCTTAAGAATTTGTGAGGATCACGGAGGAAATTCTTATATTAAAGGTAATACTGTTTTATAACCTTAGCAGTTTCACAGAAAATCTTTGATCATCAGAAATTTTTGTAAATGGTCTCTTTTCACAGACTTAAAGTGGATTAACATTCACAGCACTGAAGAAGCCTGCAAAATACTAAAAATAGGAAACAAGAACCGAAGCTTTGCTTGTACTAGAATGAATGAGCAATCAAGTAGGAGGTTAGTTCCTCTAATTGTAAGCATACTCTGTTCCTTTTAAGGGGAGAAAGAAGGGGGGAAGGGAGGAGAAGACTCTAGAATATGTTTCAAATTAACCACTCTTCAATAACAATTTAAGACTTTCCTTGATTATTCTGGGTTTATTATGAAATTCTTTTTGGGAGAAACTTCAATAGTAGCTGGACTTGGGTTGCTATTCATGGATCTGGGTAGCCAAAAAGATCAAATCACATTCATTTTTGAGTGCCAGTAGAGCTATACATCTTGGTAAATGCTAATGATGCTGAGTGGGAATGTCTGTGAAAGGATGTTGAAGGAAAAGATGGTTAGTTCTTCATTACTGGCAATACATTTCCTGGAAACCTGGAGCCTGTCAGTAAGGGATGTAGGAGGGAGTGGAGTTGTGCAGTACCTTGCAGTGATGCTAGATTACCTAGATGCTTGCTGTGTTGTAGCTGACCCTACTTAGTATATTAATAAATAAGCTCCTAGCTTTTACCCAGCTCTGAAGTGGGCTCAGGGGGATTCTGGCTTGATGAAGTGGGAGGAAATAGAGAAGGTGGTACACTTTCTACTGAAAATGCCTTCTTACTTGATTTTAATGTCCTCTTCTTTATTTGTTCTTTGAGTGTGGAAGGGCCATGTTGTATATATATCTAATCATAGTGTTACTAAGCCTGCTTTTTCTATAAAAAGCAAGAAGTTTTATTGTTCTGTGTTAAAGACAACTGCCATTGAATTTCATGCTATGATTCTACCTGAATTTCACTCTTACAGTAGTGCAGAAAAGAACTGTGTGCATTTTTTCTTTTTCTTTTTTTTTTTTGGCAGAGTTTTGTGCCCAGAATGTCCTTTTTTTTTTCTCCAGAGAATATGCTGACTTCCACCTAGTTTGTTTCTTACTTGGGGTCTCTTGTTTGTTTTAAGAAACTCCAATTCTTAAGTTGTGGGTTGGTCTAGGAGTGAAGCACTGCTTTAAATATACACTAGAGAAGTTTGTCTTCTGTGCTTCCTGATTTGCTGGGTAAACTGAGGACAGGGCACTTCTGGTTCTTCTTTGTAGCTTGATGTCTAGAACAGAATAACTGGATTTTCCAAGGTTACAAGTTCAACCTTTCTAGAAAACAGAATAATTTCAAAACCGAACAAATAACTGTAGGCAAAATTACAGAACTGTCCAACCTTAACTTATTCCCTTCCCCAGAACCTATTCCTGATCAGTTCTTCAGATCTACTGATTTCAGATACTGCCTTAAGTTTGTATATGAAGTGGCTACCTGAGCACTCATCCTCTGATCAGCCTACTTAAGTGAACTGGCTTGTTTGTTGCCCAAGACAGTTTGTAGGTTTCACGTAACATTTTCCCCTTCCTGTATTAAAAGAAATGGAAAGTCAAATACAACTTTTACTGCTGCTTTTTGCTGCTAAATGAATGCATTGCAAAGGTAACTAACGTAAATCAGCGAATTAATTCTTGTTCTTTCTTCAGCACTGAACTTTCTGTAGCATAAAAATTTTACTTTGCTTCAGTGACTGCTTAATTTTCATAATTGTACTTATTAAAAAGAGCTTCTTTCCATTCCAGTCACAGTATATTTTCAATCAGGCTACTAAAGCTAACTGATGAGCATCAGCCGAGTGTTCTTGGAGTTTCAGAGTAAGTGAATGCTTCAGCTGATTACCAGAATGTAAATACTTCAGAAAAGTTGGTAAGGTGTAAATGTGCTAAACTGGTGAACTTTCTTTTAATAAAAAACTACTCCAAGAGCTGAGAAGGAAATTGGAATTCCACTGGCTGCATAAAACTGACCGGAAATTGGATAGGGACAGGTGTGGAAGCGTTTCCGTGTCTCTTACTCTGTTAAGGTTTGGCTGAAAGAGCCTGTTAAAACTCTCAGTAGTACAAAAATTGAGGGAGATGTACATATATTATCTAACATAATGAGAAGGTGGGGACAGAGTAGTACTGTGTAATGCTACACTGTATTCATAGCCTTTCACATAATTGATATATCTGCCTCAATAATGTGTGTAGTATTAGTATGTACTTATTTCAGCTGTGTGAAAGCCTCTAATCTTACAAAGGTTTTATTTTGTGTAAATAAATTTGTATAAGTGAGTAATAGTTAGATTACATGCATTATCTAATTGCCAGAGTATTTCAAGGGCTTTCTTAATATGAAGTGAAAATGATGAAATTTCTTGATTATGCAGGAATTGCCTCTGATTGTAACCTGTTGTACCATGAGGGGCAGTTCAGTGGCCTGAGTTCAGTAGCACATAATTGCTAGTGGGAAACAAAGAACTCTAAGGTGATCTTGGGAGGACTTCTGTCTTCTTACTCAGAATAGCTAACAAATAATTCTGTAACCAAAAGGGGCAGACTGCAGCGTATTCTGCATACTACCCAGCAATCCTCTCAGTGCTGAAACTGGTGAAAATGACTGTCAAAATGCTTCTTAGCATTGCCCCAGTGTGCAAAACTGTCTCAGAAATTCCTCTTATCTTACCTGAAAGTACTTTAGGATTGCAACAAAATTTAGGTTAGAGATGAATTCTTTATGTAAGAATGCCTACAAAGTTTTAGATGAATGCTACCAGCAGAGTTATTTGGATATGCTGAACAGACTGCCTTAGGAGAAGCAGTCTAGTTCAAGTATCTTCATATGCAGTGGGAAGATACGACAGGTTAGTGCTGTTACCCTAAATACAGCATAGTGCCTTGCATACATTGCATAGTGCTTCCTGGACAAAACATCAACATTAAAGTACAACTTATTCTGTGATCTAGGTAGGCTGAAATGAGTCATTCATTTGCACTTTAGACAGATGAAGAATTAAAGACATGCAGTTCTGTTCTCGTACTGTTTAAAAACAAGTTTATATGCATGTTCTGTATAATTCTTTCATGCAGGCTGTCTTTCTGTGACTTGGCTGGATCAGAGAGGTGTAATAAAACACAAGCCTTTGGAGATAGACTAAAAGAAGCAGGAAATATTAATAATTCTCTTCATATCCTTGGAAAATGCATCGCAGCACTGAAGCAAAATCAAAATCCGAAGTGAGTGACAAGTTGTAAACAACATGCTAAGTTTTAGGCTGAAACTGCAGAGAATAAAAAAGGACAATTAGCAGTAATCTACCAAGACTTTTCAGTGTGTGTATGGACAAAACAAAGCTCCTGTTTTGTTCTCTTCCACCTCCAAATTATGCAGGTAAATTTGTCAGACAGCTGACATGTCCTCTACTTAGCTTTTGGCTTTTTCCAGTATCTGGTTTGTAACACTAGGGAACTGTGGTGCAGACACTATACTACTTTTTTACTTTTAAATAATTTGTTGGAGACCTTATGAGATCCAGAAATGACCTTGCTCTTTGGTATGAAATAGCTAAGGCTTAAATATGAGCATCCTACTGGATTTTTTTCCTGACAGCAAAAATTAAGCTTAGTTACAGTTTCATGTAACTTTGTATTTTTTGTTTTGTTTCACACTTTTGTTACTCTTCTCCCCATAAGGATGAAGCCAAGCTATATTCCATTCAGAGAGAGCAAGCTGACTCGTCTGCTTCAGCCATTTTTCTGCGGAAAAGGCAAAGCTTGTATGATTGTAAACATTAATCAGCATGCTTCCACATATGATGAAACACTACATGTAATGAAATTTGCAGCTATAGCCAAACAGGTAAGAGTTCATCTACTCCGGCTAATCTGAATTCTTTGTTACCCTTGGTTTGTGAAATTATCAGGTTGTATGGACTTGAGTGTGATTTGGACTTTTGAGGCATCATACTAATTCTTCTGCCTTTGGCTTCCCTCTAAAAGGCTTCTGATAGTCTTGCCAGTCCTTACCACTTTCTTGTGGTAATCAAGTAAAGATAGCTGCAGCTCTGGCTTGTCCAGTTCTACGCACAGACATTCTGTGCTTTCAGATATGTCCTGTTAAACTATATATGAGCAAATGCAAGGTTATGGTTCAAGCTTTTGATGCATTGCTTAACCTATGTTCATTTAAGCATCTGTTGACGAGACAGCAATTGCTCAAAACTTCTTGAACAGCTTGTGGTGGCAGTAAAAGAAGTAGAAGCTGCTTCTTGTAGGGAGTGGGAAGGTGGGCTATGTTGCATTTTTTCGCAAAAATAGGCTTTTTCTATTCTGGAACCATGGATTAGTTCTGACACATTCTTAGTCTGTCATGGCATGTTTAATGTGATTTTGGAGAGAAAAAAGTCTCTAATTCTTTTCTACTGCAACTTTCATAAGATAAATGTGCACTGAGGAGACAAGCTTCTCTGATGTGTTGTCCTATGACTTAAAATCTTTAACTAGCATGAATTTCTGAATCCTAGTTGCAGTATTTTGGGAAGGAGCAAATGTTTTGGGGATTTGCCACTTTTCATTACCTTTCAAGGAAACTGCACTAAGACCTTGTATTTTAGGAGGAGAAAACAGCTTTCTAGACAAGCGTACTTGTACTTTGTTAGAGTACCGAAGTCTTATATTCATTGATGTAGATCTTTGTCTGGTAAGGGACATGTAAAATTATGTTCTTGTAATCATTAAATATAGTTTAAATACAACAATACCTTCATGACACTTCTTCCTAGTATTAGGATATCTGCAATATTGACAGCATTGGTAGATCAGTGCTTTCAATTCTGGCTTTTTCAGGTAGTCCAGACAATCCTCCCCAAAAGTTTTGATGGTTTTTCACCCAAGCTCATTGGAGGTTATGGCAAGCCTATCATGCAGTTTGATGCTGGTACATCTGTAGATGACTTTCCTGACAGTACTGAAATCTATTCAGAAGAGGAAGTGGACATCACCATTCTGAGTCATGAGGTAGGTGCACATCTACTAAAGATTGTACTCAATAAAGCCAACACCATTAGGTATAATATTAGAAGCTTTTAACTTAAAAGATGTGCTTCTGCTTGGGGTCATGCAGACCTAGTCCTAAAGTGTTCTAGTTCTGAGGGAACAAGTGTAGCTGTGGAAGGCTGCCTGTGGCTTTCTAATTAAGTCAAGTGCTAGATTTGGAATTCAACTGATTGCTTAATGCTGAGAGTAAGGAAGCAGCATGTGTATTTAAAACAACTTTTAGCTGTTCTCTTTTGGGTACAGCAGAAGCAAGCTAAGATGCAGTATTTCAAAAACAAATTTATGCAATCCAACAACAATGAATTGTAAAACTCAATTAGGTTTTATACTAAATGGTTGTACAAATTAATATTTAAATGCCAAAAGAGTAATAAATTTTCTGATAGCAGAAGTCATCAAGATAGAGAAAGGTTGTATTTGCAGTAGGAACTTAGGTGGTTGGACTAGGTGACCTTTGAAGTTCTTTTCCAACCCAAACTATTTTTTTTATTCTGTTATATTTAACCTCTTCTGCAGCCCCCCCTGAAAATACAGGTTTGTAGAGATGCCCTCTGTGGATAGCTGTGTGTATGAACATTTAATTTGACATGCATATCATGTGTTTCATGTGATGTGTTGCAAATGCATGTTTCTAGATTGTTTTTTGAAAGGAAATATATTGGATTTAGGATCTCTTGAAAGCTACAGAGGACCTAAAGGAGAAGCTAGTTGCAGAAAGGCAAAGTAAACTCTTACTGGAGGTGAAGATACGTACAGAGATGGCAGAAGCAATGTTTCGACAGCTGTTGGAAACAGAGGAAGCTTGGAGGCAAGTCATGTTTCAGTTCTCTTCAAGACTGAAAGGATTACACATATATAAATGCATGTATTTACATACACATATGTATGTATATACTTATATATGTGCATGCCAGACGTATACTGGTGTTACTTAGGGAAGTTAGTTCTGGACAGTTTCAAAGCTTCTGATGAAAAGGGAAGAAGGAACATGAAGATCAGCTTGTACAGATCAGCCTCTTCCCATGTACAATGGAAAATTAATGCTGTTTTCTGTTTAACATTGTTTGATTTGTGGTTACTGGAGATTTTTCTGACTTGTTATTAGTATTTAGCAGATGTGGAAAATTATTATAGGTGCCCCATGAAGGCTTCTGATTGTTCCAAAACTTACACTTGGTCATGTTAATATGCATGTATGTGCTTAAGGTAGTTTAAATTGTATCTCTTTAAGCTCTCCTGGATTCGTGCTCCTGGATGATTTATGGACTGTTCTTAGTTTACAATCTTATAAATTACTGTGGCTGCATGCATTAATATTACTAATTTGAAGACTTTTTTTCAAGCGTGTCCAGGTTGCTCAGACTGAATTTACTTCCTCTTAACTCTTCTTGAAATCAGTTTCCTGCTGCTGATTTCCTGAAATCAGTGTTCCTGCTAACTGAGACTATCCCTGAGTTGACAGCTGAACACACATTTTAACACCTGCACTGACTTTAAAATTCCTTGGGTCCTTTTTTGGCTGAACATATGAAACAGCAGTGACACCTTTTATCTGCTGAGGTGATGTTCTGTGTCACTGCTGGGGAAGTAATGTATAAGGTCATGAAAATAATAAGGTGAAATGAATTTAGCATTTATTTTTAAGGGAAGAAATAAAAACCCAACCCCAAAACATCAATGTGAATGACACTGCCCTGGAAATATGCTTCAAACATCAGGCCTAATTGGGTGTAGCTGTAACTATCACAACAGGTTGATGGTTGTTTTTTGTGTATGTCATGTAGAAGTTACGCCTTGGTGCAAGTCTATAGGATTATTGAGAATGAAAAGGAGAAAAGTAATTTCTTGGTCTCTTAACTTCACTGCTTATGAGTAGATGAATAACTTAGATATTGCCAGTTGAATGTGCATAATCAAATTGTAGTAGTTAGAATGCTAATGTCTTAAATAAAGCTATGTTCTCCTTAGCAACCGTTTGGAAGATATGAAAGACAGTTATGAAGAAAAACTGGAGAGCAAATTTGAAATGTATAAAGAGGCCATCAAGAAACACGCATATATGCGTGCAATGGAACAAATTGAAGACCAGTATGTTCCCATAGAAGAATTTCTAGCTGAACAAGAGAAAGTTGAGGTATGACATACTCTCTATGTACTCATATATACTACTAAAAAAATGTGTGCCAGCCTCTTAACTGCAAATTTTGCTTTTCCTTAACAGAATAATTCAGGGATCCCAAATGTAATACTGAACACTCAAAATAACTAGCAGTTCAGCTTAGCGGTTCTGGTGTCCAGTGCTGACCATAGGGAAAGAGATATCCTCTGTCTTACGCTACCTGTAGTGTATACTTAATTTTTCCAGCCTTTGAAAACCCAGAAAGATTAAATCCAAGTCATCTTTATCTCTGTAATGCAATGATCAGAACACCTAGATGGGTGGTGTGTACAGCAGTCTGGCTTTGTGGAGATCCTTGGGACTGTAGGGTATGGAGTAAAAATCCAGCCTGAAAGGGCAGTGAGGAATCTGATACAGGGTAGGTATTTTGTAGGTATAATGTATTTCTGCTCTGAAAATCTCCTCTGGAGGATTGTGGGATAAGAAATCAAATTTTATGTAGGGTTGAACTTAATCTTTTGAAGGCACTTTTACCTAGAACTAATCAGAGTTGGCATCAGTAAGTTGGTATTCCTTTTGCGACTGAGTCACATTAGCCATGTGCAACAACATCAGTCTTTACTTCTAGCCTCTGCATAGATGGCTAAGTGTATCCAGGCAACAGATGGGACCTGTGGGTCTCAGTCTTTTCAGAAGGTCTGTTGTGGAAGAATAGAACTGTGGTGTACACAGAAGTGCTTTCTCACTGTGCCTTCCTGTTCAGGAGCTGATATCTCTTACTCCAATGGTAGGCAGGTTCATTTCAAGACATGGGGGAAGTGGGTTTCTGTTGAAGATTGTGATGTATAAACACTTTTGCTTTTACAGCTCTCCATTCAGGTGCTGGCAAGCAACACTGTTGTGTAATTGCCTTTATTTTTCCAGCTCCTTCACACTTGTCTTTTTAACTCAGACTCTGGTTTTATTTTCACTTAAGCCCTAGCTATTCATCATGTTGGGGTTGAGGAAAAGGGTTTTAATAGCGCTCTCTGTACTTATATAGCTGCCTTGTACACTGTCTACAAGGCTGCATAAGGAAAGAACCAGAGAACAAGATGGTCTTGATAGCAAGTCCAATAAGAAACTGATGATATCCCTAAGATGTAAAAGTCTTACTTGATAAACTGGAGCACAACATAAAATCTGAGTGGGTAGTTTCAGAGAACCAGTTAGATGAATAACTTTTCTTGATGGTGACTCTTGTTTAATTTCCCATTCTGAAATACTACTCTAGCAATCTGACAGGTACTGAAAAAGAGGTCAAGACTGAAGCTTGGTTCTCTGAAATATGTTCTTCCTATCTAGCAAGCTAACTGGCAACAGTGTTTAACACAGATGCACTAAAGCTTCCTTTCTGCCATATAGTTACTTTTAATACAACTTGGAAATCTTCAGACTGGAAGAGTTGACTCCTGTGTAAAGTAACTTCATCCTAGAAGGTCTTGTGATCTGAGTGCTACTCCTGAGTGATTTTTCACGCATATCACAACTTCCACCTGTGAAATGATTTTGTAACCACATATACGTGTGTGTGTAAATGAAGGACATGCTGTAATGCCCCAGGTTAAGCAGAAATTTAGAAAATTCTACCATGTGCCCTTCTTTTAGGATAGAGAGAATAAAATACTCCAATTGGAAAAGCAACTTGATGAACAGTCAGGGAGGCTGTTGGCTCTGGGAAGTCCGAATTTGGATATACTGACTACTGAAAATAACATGGACCTAGGTAGGAATCTAATCTGGATATTTTAAGTTCTATTTACTTTTTATACTGTATATGAACAAAGAAACTTTTCTTTTTGCCTATAGAACTTCTGAACAAGATGATGAAGAGAGCCAATGAAGGACTGCAGAAACAATGCCAAGAGAAAGAAGAGGTAGCTTAGCTTAGTATTTAACAAATCTAGGCATAACAGTCCTAAACTCTGGCATGGTTCAATGCTTAAAGATCTGCACTGTAGGCAAAAACCTGAAGATTCTTGCAAATGGGTGTCAAGTTTATAGAAAAGCCCTTGCCCACTGCGGGTGACTTTTCCCAGAGACTGGCTGTGTTCTGGTTTTAGTCTGTAAAGGCATCTACTACTGTAACAAGTTACATGGTGAGCGTGATGAGAGTTGGAACTAGGGAAGTACGTAGCCTTGTACTGGAATTTGTTGTAAACATTGCTGCCATGGCCTCAGTGCTTTCCTTCCTGAAATGCTGCC
Organism: Psittacus erithacus; assembly: GCA_009867235.2. NCBI lineage: Eukaryota > Metazoa > Chordata > Aves > Psittaciformes > Psittacidae > Psittacus > Psittacus erithacus. The sequence continues at coordinate 24,211 of WYDI02023057.1, forward strand.
TGCTCATGCACAGGGGAACAATTACAGAATATGGTAACAGTTTAGATCTAGAGCCAAATTATTAGTGCCTTAAACCAGCAGTTTCTGCAAGTACTGAACTCTGCTATCCACTTAAACTGAAGTAAAGGGTAATGTCTCTGTTCCTCAAACAAGTAAGATCTCAGTGTTCTGAAGAGCATATAGAGATGGAAATCATAAGCTTCAGGCTGTATTATGAGGAAAAAAATTAAATCGTTTTAGATATTCATTTTTGGTTGTTTCCTTGAAAGAACTTGTAAAGCTACAAGTTAGTTTCCTGTGTTTAAAGAGGATGGAGAGGAGGGAAGAGATAAGCCTTGCTCCTTTTACTGGTAAAAAATGGGGTTAGGGGCTGGAGAAATAGTTACAGCTGGTTCTAATAAACCATGTAAATGGAAAGTGAACTCAAATCCCTTTCTATTGAGAAAGTGTTCTCCAAAAATATCTTTTCCTTACAGAGTTTAATGTCTCGTGTTATGGCCCTGGCATTTGTTTTCGACTCATGCTCTTGAGAGCTCATGTCCTTTTCCATTTCCTTTGTCAATTATGGATTTTGATGAACGCTTGGCTCTTATGCTTGATATGGGGATATTGCGTTGACAGTGCGGCTAGAAAGTGCTTAGAATGATGGGTTTGCTGCCTGGCAATAACTGCAGTGAGAGTATTTCAAAGCAGCTGGTTCCATCAGTGCCCTTCTGCTGCTTTGCCTTATGTATCTGTGAATATGTAATGAGTACTTCACTACTTTTTTTCTTCCCATTCAGCCTTTAAACATGAGCAAAGGGTATGGTTTGGGTTTGTTTTAGCAACCTATAGATATTTTTCCTCCAACCTTGGAGAAGTAATTTAATGATATAACTTTAATTTTGCTGGTTCAGAGTTTCTTTTCCCTCTCAGAACTTAATCCACCAATATTCCCATCAGAAAGGTGATGTCTTCTGTTGCAACTGTGCTTCAGTTCATTGTATGAATAGCTTTAATAAGATGAGAGTGCTCTTTTTGACTACCCTTATTGAAGAGAAGCAGACTGTTCCAGAAGTAGGCTAGTCTGTGCTGCTTGTCTTTGACAGGTCTGTGTAAACCCAGTAACTTAAGCACAATAGCCCATTAATGCTCCAGCTGTATTTTGTCACCAGAAATGATAGGTTGAGACATAGGAGGTTGAGAGAAGCGGAATTCATCCTCATTGCTTTAATCTTGCAGTTTGCACTGCTCAGTATTAATCAGAAAATGTTACAGTGTCTGTATGAATTCTATCATAAAATTAATGTAAAACGCAGTCTTGAACTGCAGTGTGTGTTTTTTATTTTCAGCTTATAAAATCTCTGAAGTTAAAAATACAGAAATTAAATGAAACTCTGCTAGAAGCTAATGCAGACTACAGAAAAGTGGCAGAAGAGAACAGTCAACTGAAACATACACTCATGCTCAAGGTTTGTCAGGAATTTAAAAGCAACTTTAATATTACTTGTATCTACAGTTGTACTGAGTGCTTCTCATCTTTGTGTAACACCAGTTGTCTTAGTAATTTCTTTTGATGTTAGCATTTTTTTTTGTGTCCCTAACTTCCTGAGTGATGAGGTCAGAGCCCTTGTGTTTCACTCCTTGACTTTGTATCTTGTAAGACACAAAGTCTTGTAAGATACAAGACTTGTTTTTCAGCTTAAATGATAGACAGACAATAGGGTAACTCTGTGCCAGCAATTTCTGCAAATCTAAAGATGCCACAACTGCCAAGCAAAGAAAATACTTGGAACTCTATCTGTGAAGTGTTTTGCTGATGGCAAGAAGGTGTCAGTGGGTAAATGCTTGTGCAACAACACCTAAGGACCAGGGCTTCAAAGCTATACAGCTAGCCAGCTGCAGAGGTGTGGCTGAGCTGGATAAGAGATAACGGGCAGGTAAACTACTTAATACTGAAAAAGAAGAAATTTTCCCTTCAAAAGTAGGGACTTCATAAAGCTGACAGTGTCTGACCTCAAATATCAACCAGATTCCCAAATAAAAAATGTGAAAATTTTGAACTCTTGACACTATGCACCTATGTAAGTCTGCAAATGAAGCAAGGCAAGTATAAGGCTGCTTAGTGATGTTTTCCTTTTGAACATTAAATTACGTTCTGCATGATTTTTAGCCTGAGGCTGAAAATTATCCATCTTGAACTTTGTTTCTTAACTGGTTCTGAGACATAGGAAGGTGACTTGTTAACTACAAGGATTAAAGAGCATTTTTGAAACTCTGTTCTGCCCACTCGAAGCATTTATTCAGATCTGGTTAGTAGACTTATGACTATGATAAGAGTTTTGATTTGACCAGTTTTGCTTTCAGTAATAGCAGGACAAGGTAGGAAAGCCTCCTTTATCTGATTCTTAGAACAACAGCAAATCTTTGCATAGTGTGGCCAAGCATTTTATCATCAGCTTCATAGCCAGACTTGGTCTCTAACTATATACAATGGCCCTGTAGTTTGTTTTTCTCTAAATTACATAAAAGTAATTGAGAAGAAATGGGTACTGAGTAGCTCTTTGGAATAGTAATAACAAGCGTGTTTACTGGTATAATAAAATAATCTGAAACAGAAAATTAACCTCATGAAAAAGACCTTGGAGTGTTCATATACCTAACACAGCCTTATCCTCGTAGGATCAAGAAATGAGTAGTCTTCAGAACTGGGCTAAACGTGTTCTTGAGCTGGAAGAAACAGTGTCTTCCCTGCAAAAAGAACTTGATGACCAGAAAAAGCTTTTCCCTAAGGAGGAGCCGAAACAACAAAAGCCCAGGAAAGGTTTGTTGGCTAACCTGAAATCCACAGTAGCAGCCACTGCTATTACACCTCTTAGTAAAGGCTGGGGGAAGTACGAAGGTGTTTCATCCTTTTCAAGAAAACAAGTACTCTTCGATCACAAAGTAAAGGACTAATATTTTATTAATCAAAGTGTGCAATTACTGGGCTTCATCTTAAACTGTTGGTAGCTTTTTCTCACTTGTGGATGCCATCTTCACTGTTGTGTTAACTGAAAGAAAAATGTTAATACAGAACTCTTTTAATTGAATCACTATTGAATTTAGAGCTATGTAAGGTTAGCTCTAAACTTGTGTTTTTAATGTTAATACAGGGATGCGATTTGGGAAATAAATATGTAATTTTAATTCTTGAGCTGCTTGAACTTCTATTATGGTCTTCTATACTGGTAAATGTGTGATTTATGCAAAGTGGGATGTTCATCTTCTGCTTGTTACCATTTTAAACTAAGTATTTCTGTTCATTGTTGATTCCTAGAAATCAGAGGGCTTGTAAACTTAATCTCAAGTAGTTAAAATAGCTGCATTCTTCAGTTAATATTCTGAGTTTGACCTGGAGACTGCTATCCTGGAACCAATCTCAGCAAATTGCTAAAAGAGGCAACAAACTGAGGTTTATCTGGCTCCTTGTTTTTTGGCTAACTCGGCATTGTAAAGGAACTTGTTTTAATATGATTTGAATTTTGAGTAAGAATAAGCACTAAGCTTTGAAAAAATTATTTATAATAAATTTTTACCTTGCTAAATTAAGCTCTGACTCTGCTCATCTTATGAAGGTGAGAAAATCAGTGAAACCAAGGTAAGGAAAGATTATAAATTTTGAGGCCAAGTGATCACAGTGATTGACATGCTCTTGAGTTAAAAGAATCATAGACCTGGTTATATGACTTATCTAGTAACTCAAGGAAGGAAGTCTGGAGCATGATAAAACTTCAAGCACCTTTCTTAAAGCTATTTCAGTTCAGTGAAGGTGAGAGTTTTTCCAAACTACTGTTACAGTACCATGCCTGTTAGTGCTGGAGGATTGCTTCAGAACAAGACAGAATCCGTAAGTAAACGGGATTGATCAGTCCCTGTAAAGCTGTTCCTCGTAGTGGAAGGGGACCCAGTTCAGAGCAAGAGCCTCACCCTCTCTGTGAAGACGCTAGGTGGTGTAGGCTTCCTGTGCAACACTGAGAACAGCCTTTCCCAGCTGTGACAGCTCTTGCCAGGGCTTCTGAGTTTTGGGCTGGTTTGTGTAAATGCAGAGATAAGTAATCACTCTGACATGTCTTCAACCAGGCTGGAGATGTAGCACTTGAGCCACTGCTGTTCTCGTGTTTTGAATGGTTTCTGTTAAATACAGATTATCTGGCCTCCAGTAGTTCTACAGGCCTATAATCCCTCCAGGGTAGAATGTCTTAAATAATATTCTGCTCCCACACAAAGTATTCTATTAATATTTTGGTGTAGTTATACAACACACTGAGTGGAGATCCCTTGAATAAGAAAGCTTTTTTTTTTTTGAGCAATTTATACAAAGAACAGATATATTCAAACAAACTAAAAAACCCTAAGTTGGACCATGCTAATGCTGGAAACCTTCTGCAACACTATTTCAGATGCTCTGCCGCTACACCTTGCCAGTCTGACAGTCATCTCAGACGAGCATATTAGCAACTATGTAACAGTAACTGTATCCTCTTACTCTCAGAGCAAGTGTTCCATGCTACCTCCCAGAGCTTTTGATTGGCTACAGGAAATGGCTTGAAAGACAAGGTTATGGTAGTTTAAGCTATTTCTTTTTTTCCCCCTGAAAATAAAACAAAGCCTGTTGTAATGAAGGACTGAACAATTCTTAACTAATGTTTTCCAAAGTGTTGCAGTGGACTGTGTTGGTATTACATTAAAGACTTCTGAGAAGCTCTTTTAAAAGATGGCTGAGGCCTGACTTCCTTTCTTCCTGCCTTCCAGACCAAAGAGAAACCCTGTTTGGGTGCAGAAGGATGCAGAAATGGCTGGCTTGGTCCTTTTCAGCTTCTCAAAGCTTGAACAGGCATACGGAAAGCAGAATCCCTTAATCTTGCTAGTGGTGATGAACAGATGTTTACCTGTTCCATATGAAGCCACCACTCTGGATAAAACATGAGCAATTTGTTTAATTTCAAACCACTACCATACAACTTGCTTCAGATTAAGTGTTTATTAAAATTAAAAATCACCATACAATAGAAACTATTTACATATTTAACTGATAGTCTGCTTAAACTGCAGAGTTTGAATGAATGAAGCCAATGGAAAAGAAAAGAAATGAATATTTGTACTGCTCATTGTAGGCACACTGAGGCCCAAAAAGGTTTTAAGCTTCTGCGAAGTACCATTTGCCTAAATGGGTGGAGGGGTGGCAAAAAGGTACTGGGTTTCAGTTGTTAGAACCAGTGTCACTTGGGGGGGGACACAAAAGTAATCTATGCAGTAGTTACATTGCAATTGCACTAGCTCAGCTGTTTTGGCAAGTAATTTGATAGAACACCTCTAGAGGTAGATCTTAGCAAACTGCATTCACTTTTAAGAACTGGATTTAGATAGTGAGCAACACACCTATAGTGTCACTGCAATGTAACTTGACATCTTACTGCGTATTTCCATAAGTTGTTTCTGATAGGACTAGAGCTAGTTTTAGCTTTAAAACACATTTTGAGGTTAGTTAATTAAAGCAGCAAAAATATAAGGGATAGTCTTGAAAAACCACAGAGGATTAAAATTAAGAGTAAAATATTTTCACTGGTAACAGTCTCAGTGACTGCAATGAAAGTATCAACTTCCTTCAAAATCCTGTGCTTTCCCATGGGCTTCAGATGATGACTTCAAACACAGTCCTAGGTGTGCTGCCGCTCCTGCTGTCTTGTGTGTTCATGTTGCACTTCTGCAGCTGTGATGGTTAAGTATTGCTTTGAGAATAATTTTAAACTTAGTATGAGTAATACAGCAGTAAAATTGAATCATCTTCTGTGTAAAGAATTACATACATCACCCTTCCTTAAAGGAAACCATGATACCATTCAGAAAGTCTTACAAGAGGTGACAGTACTCCAGAAATTAATGTGAAACAACAATGATAACAAAGATATAAAAATAATTTTCACAATATGCTGCATTTCAAAAAAGATGATTTAAGAACATCACCATGTCTTAAATCTCCAAGTTCTCCTTTATGACTTTTTCTTTTGAAAACAGCTGTTCAGGCATCTTCTTGCCCCATTTATAGAGGTCTCTTAGTAATGTATTGCATAACTCAGATGCTAAGAAGGCATTGGCAAACTGTACCAGTGCATGATGGCTTTCCTTCCTTCTCCCTCCCCACCCCAAAAAGCCTGCTTGCTTTGGGATGATTCTGCAGATGCAAAACACAGAGCATTTAAGGAGAACTTCAAGCTTTAGAGGAACTGTTTTAACCAAATAAAACTACTACTTTTTCTCTGCAGAATTACCCTTTCCTTCAGCATTTCAACTTCCACACTCAGTTAAGACATCCAAACTTGTGAAGTAATTGGTTTGAGCAGTCTGTCCAAATAGTAGTCAATGCCTACTGTCAATACTACTGTCAACAGAAAAAAGTGTTCTTTGCTCTATGGCTGTTGTTGATACTGCCCTTCTGTTGCTGTGTAGAAGTCACCAAGCACACTCTGTAGATAATCAAATGTTGGCCTCTCTTCTGCTTTATCTTTCCAGCATGTTTTCATGATATCATAAAGCTCAGCTGGACAGGTTTCCATGCGTGGCATTCGGTACCCACGCTGAAGAGCAACCATCACATCTGAATTGCTCATACCTTCAACAACAACAACAAAAAAGAAAGTTTTCATTAAAGGATTTCAATTCCTAAAGAAATTATTTTTCTTTCTTTTTTATCTACTTCATTCTAAAGCTCTTCACCATAATACAAGACTATTGCTACTTAGGTAGTTACTAATATGAGTTCAATAAACAAGGCTGAGGTGTGCACCGGTACCAAGGAACTTGCCCAGAAAATCCTAGGGGGAAGATTTCTATTTCCCCAGTAGAGTGTTGTGACCTCTTTAGTGCCCAGACTAACATGGCTGTGGGAGAGAAAGTAATTCTTGCCTCCAGAACCAGCTCCATTCTGTTCCTGTGACCAGTCCTACCACCAGTTCTGCTTCCAGTGGTGGTGAGATTCACAGCAACAGCCCACCCTGGCATCAACCTTTGTCTACCTGCAGAGCTTCTAACCTGCTTGCTGCAGACTCTACCGATGCTGAGACAGAGAGTTACTCTTGCCATGCCTGGGTAATTTGCCCAAGCCTGTCACATTTCTTCATGTAAGGTAAATTGGTCACTCATTTATTCTGCTGTTCTGATTCTTCAGTATCAACTTTCAGTGTAATAGGCTATTCCAATTTATACTTCTATTTAAAATAGACATATATCCCTCTTCCAGTTTAATGCAAGCAATGCCTGCAAACTATTAAAATCTTCCAGTATGCAATCAAGAGGCTTGAACTTCTAATTGCTGGTTGACAAATGAATCCACAGTGTCTGGCCTATTTATGGTGCTCATAAAAATGCTCATACTTATGAAAAGTACTGCCCAGACTTCCTTTAGAAGAGGTATTTTCCCACAGTAGTACAGCAATACGTCTGCTGTACTGATTGATTTATACTTAAAATGAAAATATGGTATTGGAGTTTGTGGTTTGTAGTGCTGGTTTCCAGGTGAGCTCATGGGTTTGCTCAGGGAAGGACAGTATTAAAGGCACCCAGAAATAATCTTGTGAGCCCAGCTCAGCACAGGCAACTGTCTGGGTACACGGGCACATGCTAATGGGAAAAGAACTACCCCAATTGTGGGAAGAACCTTGCATCACTTGGCTGCATACAATTTCCATCTGATCCTTCCTGGGGACATGAGCAGTGTTTAGAACACTTTGGGAGAGCCTACTACTTAGTTGCATATTTTATAGCCCTTACCTAAAAGCCAGCCCAGAGCATATATTTGAACACTTTGCTGCCCAAGCAGCCCTATCATCTCTTGAAGTTGAAAAGGGCTACTCTTGAGCTTAAGTGCTTTCCTGGACTAGAGCCTTACTGAGCAATGAGAATGTCCGGTTTGGCTCTCCCTCTTGTATGGGAAGTTGATATGTTCTTCCATAACGTAAAGTTGGCCACCATCACCCTTTCTCCCCTGCCTGAGTCTCTTGTCTCCCTGTACCCAAGGGGGTTGAGCCTGCTGTCCATTCAGGGACTCAAGTCTGCCCCTCTGCTGTCTGTGGCTGTTCAGGATGCAGAATTCCAGATGCTCATGAAGTGGCAGTGAAAATGTTTACACTGTTTAAATAGCAAGAGCTGCTGCACTGGAAGTGCTGGGAAAGCTTTGCTTAGAGGAAGTATCTCGCTTTACTGCCTGTAAACTGCAGGATCCTAAGGGCTCTTCTCAGAAGTACAGGTGAACATGGCTGTACTTGCCCCATTTGCGCAGAAGAGAAGATAATTTAGGTCAATTTTCCATAACCTCAGCAAGCTTAAATGTATACAGTCTGCTGCACAGAGTTAATCAGGTATGCCTGAGATGTGACAATTTTGTGTGCATAAAAATACCCTTCATACAAGCTATCTCTGTGTGCTGGAAACAATATGTATTTTATTTAAGAGATATGTTAAAGAAATGAAGAAATGAAAGAAACATGAAGAAAGAAAAATGGAACATGAAGCACATAACCATTTCCTGGCTACCTAATGCAGCAGCCACATATGACATACTCCGCTGTGCTCTCACACCTGAACTGTATGGAGCAATGAAGAGTAAATATTCCAAGCAGTACATCAACACTACTTTAGGGTCTGCTTTCGTATTTGTTTGGTTAGCTAACAGCCCATTTGCTTGTGAAAACATGCTTTCTTAGTACTTTCACATACTACAATATTTAAAACCCCAGCAGCTTATGCAGCACCATTAGAACCTGTAGCGCTGCATCCTTGCTGTGGGTCTGTGCTGCGGACCATAAGGTGGGATCTGTGACAATGCTGTATTCATTGGGGTTTTAACCCCTTTTGAATAAATAAAAATAACTACATGTTCACAGTGCCTTTAGTCTGTTTGTTAACATTTATCCCAGAGTCACACATACGGTGACTGTAAGTTTTCAAAACAAAGTTCTTCAAACCAGCAAGACATTTTCCAGATCACTGCTGTTGCTACTGTCAGCTGCCAGCTCTTTCATTGTATATTTTCTTTGCTTTTTAACACCAAAGTATACATACAGAGTAATGTTATAAACACATGCCCATACCTGGATAAGGGATCTTCCCATATGTAATGATTTCATATAGGAGAATCCCAAATGACCACACATCAGATTTAATAGTGAAAGATCCATAGTTAATTGCCTCTGGTGCTGTCCATTTAATAGGGAATTTTGCACCTAAAAAAAAAAGAGTACAGTCTTAATCAGTCAAAGGCAAATGTAAACGCTCTATATCAAGTCACTAAAAGGTCTTAAATGACATGCCTATGATACCCCTAAATTAGCAAAGCTCCCAGCAACATCTTCTATCCAAGAGTTATCAGCAGAGATGTGTTGCAGGATACATGTTGCCACACTGCATGTCCTGTGTCAGAGACGCAAATAAGATGCTGAATGTTACATAGCACCTTTTAACTCTAAGGTATGGTAAATTTATGCGAAAATTAGTCACCATTTTCCCTTCTGATCAGTGGTCAGACAACAATCTTACAATTCCCATCGCCTGGAACTTTGCAAGACTTTAACTACCTTTTCCTGTTTTAAAGAAAGTCAGTCTAGCTTCCACATACCCCAAGGCATTTCACATTCAGCCATAGGTGCAAAGGCAGTAGCAAGTGATATCTTGAGAAGTCATATCTTAAAATACTGTCTTTCATGTCTAATTAACTGATTCCAGAAAATCGCATATAAAAGCAAACTCCTTACAGTTAAATAAGAAAAGCTCAAGCAACCTTTACTGGGAAATATTACGCTAGCTCTTCGGACCATGAAAAGTAATGCAAACAGATTGTCTCTCTGCCTTTTTCAGTCTGCTCTATCATTCTGCTGCAAAATACCAGGTAAGCTAGGAAACTTATCCGAATGGCAGAAAACACAGCAAAGAAACTTGGCATAAAGAATTCATAACCTGAAAGGTTCATTTAACCAACACAGAATGTCCAGAGGTAGCTAAAACCCACAGATATGGGTTCTCTACCTCTGAAAACTGCTTTATCGGACCCCTCCCTCTGTTCTTTTGAACTACAGTTACTCAGTGACTGCTGAATAGCTCACCTTCCTTTAATCTCAACTGTAATGCACTGTTCACTTTCTTCCTCGTACCTTAGTTCTTCCCCTTTCGTCCTACATTACCACAGTTTCCATCCAGACTGTGTGAAAATATGAGGTAGTGTCTTTAAAACAAGAGGGGGAAAGCCACCCAACAAACCTGCTCTGCAAAGTTACCAGAATGCAATCTGTGCATGGAAGCATAAATAAAAACTTTTCACTACAAGTTGAGCACTCACTCCTTAAAAAGATCCTTGACCAAATTAGCAAAAACGCACCTGGCAAAACCTAGACAAATATCTTTCATATCATGATTTCCCCTCTTGCCAGTCCTGACCCTGCTGCCATGTTACCTCCCATCTATGTGCCGAACACGACCCAGGTTTGCAGTATCGCTACAGGTTCAGTGCTGCCGAACATGCAAATCAATGCTGCGGCTCCTAAAGCAGCTACAAAAGACAACCAGATCTGCTAAAGGTTTTCTTGTTACCAGCAACCACAACTGCTATGGCTTCTTCCTTTCCCCAAGTGAAAGGAGGTGCATATGGCACATTAGGATGTGATGAGAAAATATGAACATATTTTCTTGGCATTTAATTTAGCGGGATGGAAGCTGTGGCTGTGCAGATAATTTGTGCAATTAGAGAAAACTGATTGCAGTTAAGTACTCTCAATTTTCCTCATTTTTCAGGTTTATTTCAAACAAACTTTTCAAGTCTGGAGCACAAAAGGACAGCACAGAAAAGTTGCTTCCTTCCTTATTCTTTTTAAAAGTTGTTGGCATTAGAATGCTGCCTCCAGGAAGCTGTTATAGCATTTTCTGTCCTTGGTGACCATATTATTGTTGGATCCATCCTCACTGCCACCCAGAAGCTGAAGTTTTAAAGACGAAACCAAAAGTACATACCTTCCCTTGCTGTATATTCATTGTCTTCGATGACTCTTGCTAGTCCAAAATCAGCAATTTTGCACATCAGTAAATCCGAAACCAGAACATTCGCTGCCCTCAAATCTCGATGGATATAATTTTTTCTTTCAATGTATGCCATCCCTTCTGCAATCTGCAACCAAAACCCAAGTATTTTGATATTTTAGCACCACACAACACCATCAGCAGGTCTCTTTGCTCTTTCAAGGTATCAGAAAGCCACATCCATTTATTCATTACCTCTGTCTTTGGAGCATTTTTCGGATGGAAGCAAGGAATGGGTGATTGCCATGGAAAATCTACATGTAGATCCAGGCCTGCAATACTATACTTACAGTAGCAGTTTCAAAAGAGTTGTTTGGGTGAATAACAGCTGGCAAGATTAGAGATACATGCTAGACATAGTTCCTGAAACAAAATCTTAATTAAAATGTTTCTAAGATTTCTACTAAAATATTTTCTTTCCCAAATTATTGAGTTTGCTTTCCAATTTCTAAGAAAATGTAAGGAATTAATATGTCAAACAAGATACAGATGTTCTTTTAAGGACTGATGAAGCAACAGTGCAGATAAGGTAATAAAACCCCCACAACATTCTATTTACCTAGAACAGGCCTGGACAATTGGGAAACAATTACTAAGATAGGTCAAACAACTTTATTTTCTTCTCCAACAACATGTAACGAGGAGTGTTTAACAACAGCCAGCTCTCAGATATTATCATAAGTAAATTCAATTTGCATTTCAGCAGCCCAAATTGATTTCCAAACCAAATTAAAGATGATTGATGTCCTCAAAATATGCACGGGGGATGATCTTTTCTCCAGCATTTGCTCAGGCTGCCATTTTACTTTTCAGAAAAAAAGAAACTGAAATAACAGTTTCTAAACTCAGAGCAATAAAACTGATGCGTAGATGGTGTTCTGTCCAAAAGGGGAGCTAGGAAAAAGGGGAAATAAACCCAGTGCTTGTGAGCTGCCAGTTTTTCTCTTCCTTGGGAGACTGATGATGAGTCATTTCCAGGCAGGGCCATGGTCCAACCTGTGCCGCAGGTACCTCCAGGATGTCTGTGGGTGACAGAGAGCTCACTCATGGCCTCATGCTTTTGGGAATGCATGAGCTCTCAGGTTTGCTAACAAAGCACCAGTAAAGCAAGAAGGGTCCTTCTCCAGTAACAGTCTCTGGCACACTCATACATGGGCTCTCCCCACCTCAGGAGAAGGCAAGTGCACAGACACCTTCTCAGCACCAGAGGTGCTTGTTTCAGCCACGCAGTAAAGCAGGCAGGAGCACCTGACTGAACCTTAAGAAAACATTAACATCACTTCTGCTTACCCGTTTTTAAAAGGTCCCTGAGGAAGGTCCCCTGCGAAGGCACACACTGCCACCACTTACAACACAAACCACACGTTTGTGTGTGAGGTCTTCGTTCCTCTTTTTTGGTTTAGGCAATGGAAAAATAGAGCCACTTGCCCTCCCACCTCCTTCACTGCAAACCTCTTCTTACAAACCGATATATTCTTCAGAGCAGACTGCTACGTTGCCCTTGTACAATGCAGGGGTGTGGGGGGTTTCTCACACTAAATCAGAATGCAACTCTGATGATGAAGAGAATGAAGAGCACCTGCATTTCACTTTTTCTAGAAATAAGACTTTTTATAATGAAGGAAGCAGCTGCTACTGAATAATTGCCACATAGGGTCTTACTAGAGACTTACAGACAAAATAGAAGAGTAATATTTGATTCAGAGCCCACTTTAGCTTCTATCTCCTCCCCATGGCAATACTCAGGTTTGGGAAGGAATAAGAGATGAAAGAAATGTTTTGCTGCAAGATCAGTATTGAGATTGAACTAATCAGCTTGGCAGATATGACCAAAATGCAGACAGGTCCACTAATATCACCAAAAATACATCAACCATCACAAAGAAATCAACTTTCCTCCTACTTCCCTGCATGGATTTAACATTTGGGCAAACTGCTGTCTGGGGAGACATTCACTCCACAGAAGAGACGTTTGTGATGGCAGTATTTAGTTTCCAAGCCCAACCAAGCAAAGCCATTGGAAAGACCATTTTATTTCCTCTTGCTTTTGCCAGACTCACTGAAGTCATCATCTGATTAGTCACAAATGAAGAATGCGATATCAACCAATCATTAAGTTTTCAGCAAATATAGACTACATTTCCGTGAAATGCCAGGACAATGGCTTTGACTGCACTGAATCAAAGAAATTCAAAGAAGCCACATACGTGCCAGCATCTGAGCAAGCAAAAAAATTCCCAAGTAGGAAAAGAATAATGGGCAAGGAATTTTGAATGGGAGAAGGAGGGGAAACACAGAAACTGGACAACTGAATTCACACATATGGTCGCATTAAGCCTTTGCTTGTGGGAAAAGCAAAAAAGAAAAGAAGTTGGTTTTTTATCATGGGAATGGGTGCCAAAGCCCATGTGATAACTCTTTGCAATAATTGTTGGATTTTCATTGCCAAATGATATGTTAAAGGCAGAGAAATTAACTGGGAACAAAAGAAAGCCTTTTCCCCCTTCTGTTAATGATCATTGGTACCTGTCAAGACTGTTCGGCTACACGTAACTACTACTCAGGAATAGGACAGGAAAGGTAATTTGGGCTTCTGGAATCTGTTTTGTGTCCTTTAAGAGAGGATTCTGCCTACACTGCACAAGTGTTACTACCCAGAAGGGAGCAGTTTCCCCTTCACCTTTAATGAAGTACTGACACGCTTCCAGAAATACCCAAGTTAAATCCTTTTTAAAAACAACCAACCACCAAATCTCTGAATACTGGAAACAGGGTAAGAATGCAAGAAAAGTCTTCTGGAATAAATAAATGACTCCACAAGTCAGCCTCCATACTGTAAAGCTTCAGATGAAAGTCACATTCCAAGTGAATGATGACTTGGAGCTGCAGTTCTGCAAGCAGCTCTGTCACCCATTTGGGGCATGGTTTCAGCTGGCAGTGCTCCTTCCTCTCTGTTTCTGCTCTTCCAATCTATAAAACAGGCTAATTACTTAACTTTCCGGAATACTTGTGGGTCATTTCACAAACAGGTATAAAAATCTTACAAACTCCTGAAAGAAAATGATAACAAAATTATGGAGCAAGCACTGCAGCTTTGAAAACACACGTTCCCTACTTTCAGACCTTCTGTAGCTTCTGAAGGCATTTGGAGAAAGCAGCAAAGGACTTTGAAGCAGGGAGGGGAGAACCTAATAAACCGCCATTTCAGAAGAGGACTGCCTAAGGACAAAGAGCTACACCTTCTGAAAAGCAAAAGTACTTGGTCCCAAAACTCACAGATGTCCTTGGTGAAACATCACAACTAATGTTAAACACCACATAGAGGGATGGGCAGTCCTGTGCTTCTCTCTTTTTCAGAAGGTGACATCCAGCTTTTGTTTTGATTTGGGTTTGCTTTTCTTTTGGCTACAAAACCAGAGAACTTCTCGCTTCCTTCGTAGCTCCATTTTTAAACTCAAAAATGTGCTTGACTTCAACTTCCACTCCAAGGTCTGTGATCCTCTTTTGCAAGAGTTATCACAAACCAACCATGTTTTACAGGCAGTTTGCAGTACTGTTTTTCCATGCAGAAAGAGGTTTACACCAACAGGTGTAATTGATTCCACTGTGCATTTCTAGGCTGTGTGTAAAAATGTGGAGTACTAAAGAAGCCAGATGGGTTTGCTTAAGGTTGACCTAATAGGATATTTTTACATCATGCTGAGAACATATATCATGTTAAGAAGAAAAACTGAATGACAGGGATCATGAAAAAGAGTGGAATGAAAATGAAAGGAAATGAAAGGATGGCAAAATATGAAGTTTTCTTGTTACGTTTGTTTGTTTTAAGGAAAGCAAGTTTTAAACAACCTGAAGGGCTGACAAGTGCAGCCTCATGGGATAAGAGACTCAGGAACAAGCACACCAGCAAAACCCCACAATTATTAAGTGCAAGGGCAATCACACTTACCATAAAGACAGTGCTTCATGAGAAAAATGTGGCCAAATCATACGTGGCCAGAAACACTCCAGTATGACAAAGACCAGTTACAAAATATAAAAGCAATATCCCAATATGACAGAAATCGTAAGAACTCACCCACAAAAAAGTGCTACAAATTGTAAGTATAAGTGGGGATTCATTAGTAACAGGACAAGACCAAGGAAAACATTCACATAAAACAGATGGAGAAGACTACATACAAATGCTACAGCAAAGTTTTTAAATGCCTGCTTTTGCTTCTGTCTCCACTGAAAGGGTCACGGATGCACACATGGTTAATATGAATGACAAAGGCATAAATACAGAGTGGGAAAGGGAAAGAAGTGGGTTAGGATAGTTCAAGTACATATGAGTGGTTTATAAGACACCTGAAAATTGTCACTAAATCCAAATCCACACATCCTGACTCACCTGCAAAGCAGGAAAGCAAAATGAGGAAAAAACATAAGTGCTGAATCAGTATTTAAGTTGTGCCTAGTTTTTATTTGGTTACAAATTAAGTGCACTCTGGGGAAAGAACAAAAGGGTGTGACCTACAATTCCCAAAATATTGAGAAACAGCCAGGCTAAGAACCTCTCCAATCCCCTCCTGCCCTATTTTAAACCAAAATCCTGTAAAAATGATTACTTAGAGACGGTTTGAAAGTTATGAGTATGTTCAGCAACAATTCGCGTCATTTCCCGAGCCACAGCCGCCATGCATGTGTGCGCTACATGGTAGATGTAGATAACAAATTTGCAGAAGCAGCAAGAAGAGTTTATACATGCAAAAGGTTCACTGAATTTGTGCCATACTTTTTCAGCGGATCTCATCAAACAGAAGCAAATATGATTTTAAGAACTGTGAAAAAAAGAACTGGGAGCTCTTCGGGTAAATATCCCATAGAACAGAAGAGTTTCAGTTGGAAAAAGCCTCCAACAATAATCTAGTCCAACTGCTTGGCCGCTTCAAGCCACTTTAACCAAAAGTTAAAGCATGCTGTTAAAAGCATTGTCCAAATGCCTCTTCAACTGGTTTGGGGCCATCAATTACCTCTGTAGAAAGCCTATTCCAGTGTTTGACCACCCTCTCTGTAAAGAAACGTTTCCTAATATCCAATCTTCTATTCATTTATATAGCAATAGTTATATTAAACAGCTACATCATATAGTGATTTTTTTGTTTTATAAATCCCTAATGTTTTATTACATGTTTTTAAAGTTTTTTCGTCATTCGCCATGGATTATAACAAGTTAGTATAATAGGGTACAACAGTCTGTAAACTCTAATGCATAATAAAAACCCCAGAAAGGTCAGTGAAACAATAACCTACCAGAAATTATTTCATTGCCTATTAGTAACATGAACTACAACTTGTAAAAGTTGCTGAATTCTTACTCTATTTTCTTATATGCCTCACTGGACATTTAATGCTGGCAACTGTATGAGGGGGAACACTGGGCTCCAGGCACTTTTGATCCAGGCTTTGACACACACAAATCAGTCTGGGGTCTCTCTCTACATATTTCGTTTGTGACAGGGAATAACCAGTATATTTTGAAACAATCTTCTTGGTTCATAAATCAGATGCTAGTACCTGAAACATCATTTGACTAGATCTCATTTATTTCACAGTAATTTATGTAAGAGTTTGAAACCCAACTATAGTTCTCTGAGCTTAAGAGAAGTTTCACAAATTGACCTAAGAAGGAAAAATGATGCATTTATTAACACTGAAGGAATCTCATAAGCAGAAACTCACAAATGTGTACTTACACTCCCAACTCACAGCCATGTGAACTGAAAGCAGCTTTTCCACCACTGTCTAAGCAGGGTACCACTGCCATCTTTAGCAGGTCACCAGCAGTGAGTTAAGCCTAATTTCACATATTTTGTTTGAAACCTATTTTATCTATTCCCTCCTTTCAAGCAACCTTATTTTCTCAGACTAAAACTTATCTGAAGATTAAAATCTTTTTTAATGCAAAAACCCCAAAGTTGCCCAGCAGGAGCTTTAAACTCACAGAGAAATAAACCCCATTAATTTTGAGCATATTTCTTAAAATTTACCTGAGCAGAGAAGTCAATCAGCTTTGGAAGCAACAATTTACTGCCTTCATCGCTCTTCAGAAAATCCAGCAAACTTCCTGTTAAAACAGAGAAAGACCAAGTCAGTGCAGCTTATTACTGAAATAAAGGTCACGCCAGGTTCTCGATTTTCTTGATCACAGAATTTTTGCAGGTAAGTGTTTTGATGTATTTTCAAGTTGACTACAGTAAGGCAGTCTCTTTACATGGTTTAACAATGGTTAACATCCAAGTCAGCATGTCAGGCATCCAAGTTTTGTCATTTTCCTGGGTATAGAAAACTCATCAGACCTTACCTTAGTTCAGTGGTACTGACTCTGATAAGTACCCAAGTCTATGGAAAAGCTGTCTAGGAGAATCCCACATATCAATCCTTTCCACATCATAAAAAGTAAGTGGCTCAACGCTTGCTTATGAAGTTAGCAGCAGAATTTCTTGAAAACAGAACAGACCGGGAAAATATAGCACCCAAGACAATCTAAGAAGGAAACTTCACTTACTTTGTGTAGTAGTGCTCTAATAAAGGTTGTCCTTTCATAGTAGTGCAGCCATCCTTGCAGGACCACTCATTACTCATCTTATTACATATGTATTTATCAACTCAAGGGCCACGTAAGGCCATTGCTAAGGTTTGTTTTAATTGCCTTGCTATGACATCAGGTACAGAAGTCAGGTAGGGAGCCCAGAGGAACCAGAGTTATTTTGGGGTTGTGCATCTGAAGCAATTAAAAATGCTACACCTATGAAAACTGTAAAAATAATTTATTTCACAACTATAGCAATGAATCATAAAATTAAAGCCTCAGCCTTCCTCTAGGACAGGTGCTCTTTCACTTTATATTGAAGCATTCAAAAGAATAATGCCAAAATGCTAAGTTTTCATTTTTTATTCTTTCCTTTTTAAAGAACTGGGACTAACTTAGGAGAAGCAGAAGAGTTTACTAAAGTATCGCTCACAGACCCAACACTGTTCTCACCTTTCGCCATGAATTCTGTTATAATATAAATAGGCTCTTCTTTGGTTACTACAGCGTAAAGCCTGACGAGTTTATCGTGCTGAAGTGTTTTCATGAGGTTGGCTTCCTCCAGAAAGGCTTGCACAGACATCGTTCCAGGCTTCAGAGTCTTCACAGCCACTTTTGTACTATTATGATAGTAACCTAAAAGGAGGGAATACGGTCAGAGCAGTTCAAGTCACTCTGTGCCACTCAGCATCCAGACCACTAGGAATTTGTAAAGCAGTTGATACTGGATTCCAGTAATAGCTAAGAGGCTGAAAGCAAGTGCCAGATGTAGCACAAATATTTATGCTAGAATTCCTTTTTATTTTGCAACTGATACAAGACTGCAATGCAAAATGATCCATTCCCCATTTTCAGAAATCATTTATCTGAAAAAAACCCAAAACAACACAAGAAAATCATCTTCATACAAAGTTTTCATGTACAAGTAGCCCTTAAAACATTCAGTCAAAAGATGTTTTAATGAAGATTCACTTAACTTGTCTCAGAATCTAATGGAGTCCACAGATTACTTGCAAGGTTCTGGAGCATCTTTAAATTCCATGATTATAGCCATTTTATGCATGTCGGTCTCATGCTTATAATCCTCTCTGTAACCCTCAGTGCCCAAAATGAAGCATTACAGGAAAGTGCAATCAAATAAGTGTTCTTATGACCAACAAAGATAAGCTGCCAGGACCGCAATCCTGCAGTGCTCAGAGCAAGATTTAAACCAAGATAATTTCTTATCACATAGCCCATGCCAAGAGTGGGAAAGACTGTGGCTCTTTCATTTCTCTGTTTAGCAAACCTGCTAATGTAATATTCTAATTGTATAAAAAGCAACTACCAGTAAAAAGCAGTGAATTAAGTTCTGATTTAATGTTTTCCAAACATTAAATAAATGTAAATAGCATAAAAAAAAAGAGCAGCAAGAACTGATTGTCAAGTTTATATTGTGAAGTCATTCAATTTCAAAAATAAAAGAAATAAGAGAAAGACAGAAGGATATAAATGTAACTTTTGTCCCCCACCATACCCATTCAAAATTGCAAAACTATTTCTCAAAAGAGGCAAAACTTTTCATGACTTATTTCCCTCTTCAGCAACAATCCAGACAAGGGATACACCTCTAAATATCCACAATTTCTTTATACTATTTATTATCCTAACATAAGAAATCAGTGGGAAAGCAAGGAACTAATTTTCCCAGATCTTCAGGAATTGCCCTGACTGCTGCAGTCCTCTACCACCTTTTTTAAAGGAGAATCATCACCTGAGAAAAGCCACTATGTCTATCACAATACATTCACCTGCATGATTATTAAATCCATTTTTCCAAACGTGATCAGGTCAAAGCACAACAAAGATATGCCTCTAAATGACTTAACAGTAAGAAATGACAACTACAGATCAAATGTGCTTTTAAAGCTCAGATATATGGTTTATATCTATCAGAAAAAGAGAGATTAGATGCATTTCTTTCTGCTTAGAGAAGGAAGGTTATTCGTATCATTACTACTATTCCATTCCATACCCTAAAGCATAGCACGAGTTCCACTTCCAATTTGTTGAATACCCTACTGAGCATAGCAATTTCTGCGAAGCGATTACAACCAACACATTTAACACTATGTAACAACATTTTACATTCACAGAAGAAATCAATCAAACTAGGGTGCTACTCATAGAAGGGTTTTTTTACTGCAACAGCAATACTGAGGTTTCCTGCTGAGATAAATATCTACCCTGATCCTTTGGTGACTACACACAAAGCAAATGAGCTAATGACAGCACTAGAGATAACTGATCTTGATCTCTCTCACGTTCATTTATTTCACCAGGTATTGGGAGGGATGAGACACCAAATCACTGAGGAAAGGTGGCAATGAACTCTAACAGCAGATACAATGGCATCTGTAAAAACCTGACTATTGTCAGTTTGGCAAAACTGGCATTTGCCACCTCTCTCTCCCACCCATTACCAGCAAAACTGGTGTATAGCTTGATCTGGGCTGAGAGTCACATCAGACCTGGAGCAGGCAGCATCTTTTTAGTATGCATCTGTACCACCCTAGCTTTACAAAGTCCCAGTCCTCATGCCAGGTCGCTTATCATTACTGTGAGAACCTCTGTGATGAATTCCATAATGATCATCTGCTTTGCAGGCACACTCCCTGTACAGGTAAGAAATTGCAGCTTTTGTGCAGGTGGAGCGAAAGCTGGTGACCTCAAAGTGCTTCACCAGCAGCAAATGTAAAGTTCAGTCTGCACCACAGAAGGATTCCAGTGACAGGCAGGGAGCTGTGGGAAGGGGTGGCCACAGCACTGCATCTCCCCTGCTTCACACAGTACCTGAGGCTCAGAACCCATTGCTAATGTCTGTCTTGGCTGAACTGGGCCTGGCTCTGTGTGTAAACCTAGCACTTGTGTCACAGTGCTCATTGCTGTATGATATGAATGAACACATGGTTAGTTTGCTACCTAAACATGAATTTTAAAAGATAGATAAGCAGTGAAATGCTTGCTTACATCTAGACATCTGACATTAAATTCAGATTCTTTGCAACTAACATTCAGCTCACATATGTACTATAAAAATCCATTTCTGATACTGATGAGAAGTCCCGGTAAGTTTCCTTGGCTCATTTTAGATCTCTTTTATTTTCATAGAAGTATTTCTGTGGTATCATTTTCTCTATTTTTTTCTAAAAGCTGTATAAGAAAATACAACTCCAAAATGTGTATTCCTTATATTCTAATTAGGAGGTTGCCAAAAGAGAGAATCTTCTACATCTGAAATGCAAGCAAGATGTGCCTCATTAATAAAGTACGTCATAATGGCTCTGTTTGGTTTGTTAACTTTTCTTTTAGCCCTGCTTGAGAATTCTCTTAATGGATTATAAATACCGGAGAGTATTATGGTTCACACTGTATCAGTGCACACTAGGAACAAAAATGCATAAAACATGGACCCTGCTCTTGCAGTGCTACTCTGGTTCATCTTATCACTAAAGAAGCTGCCTATATACACTGAACTCCATGGTCAAAAGCCCTTTCATACCATGGCAAGAAGCAAGACTCTCTGCAGTTTAGATTTTGTTAAAAATTAAATGTGATGCAAGCAATAGGACCCAAGACTGAGGAATGGAATGTGACGATGTCTCACACAGAAAGCCAGTTTCTTCATATTCTATATGTTAGAATAGAAATGCCCCCAAAATTGTTGGTGATTCAGGTAATTATTTTGGAGTTGATTATGATTATCTTGCCAGAGTAGTATCTTGGACAACCAAGTTGCCCCCAGATTCTTGCAAGGGCTTAATCAGGCCAAGTTGTGACATGAATTTATAACAATGATAAGGTTGAGCCTATAATTTCTGAAAAGACCTCCAGGCCTGAAGATGAACAACTTCGTGGACAAGCCTACAACGTGCTGCCGCCTTCTTCCACTGCTTCTGAAGTAATTTCCTGCAAAGTTACACTGGGAACAATTTCTTTGAGCCACAGAGGAATGACGCTGGTAGGAGCCAGATAAATCTCAGGCCATTACAATTTCAAGAGGTGCTGGGGAAGAGGCTGAAGAACAGCAGCTTCTCTACATCCTCCTGAATGTTAGCACACTGCTCCTTTACAAACTACAGCCATCACTCACCACTGACTGTCTCTGTACTATGCACTCTCCCTTCTGGTATTTACATACATTGATGAGATCTCCCCAAGCATTCCCTTCTCAGGCTGCACAGCCCCTTTCCTCACAGGAGAGATGCTCCAGTCCTTTAATCATCCTTGTGATTCTTTGCTGGATTCTCTCCAGTAGCTCCATATCTGTCTTTACTTGGGAGCCCAGTTCCTCTGAGTGCGACACTGAAACCACCACTCTAAGTACCCTTTATCAAGAAGAAATATATTTAGCAATTGAGCCATGGAGCAATATTTCTCTCCAATTCACACGATGGCTGAAAAATAACTTTGCTCTGCATGAGGACAGCATGCAACAACTAGCTCTCTAATCAGAAGAGCATAACAACTAGGCTATTTTTTAGTATCTCCACATAACTTCTCACGCCACTGGTGACCATTGCAACACACAGTGTTTGCTGTGCACTGCACTGCACAGCTGACCTAATATGTCTTTTTCAGCTTGAACTTCCTTGGTTCTAAGATTAACTGTGTTCCTGATTCGAGAGGACCAGTGCCATGCAAATCAGCTTGTCTTGCTTCAGAAAGGAAGCAGAGAAGAGGAAACACAGCGATCGCTTTCACAGTACATTAATTTTTCTCACAGTATTGCAATTCCGATGCAGGGGTTAGGCCCAGTTTAGATGTTAAAATAATGACACAAACAAGAGGAAACATCTTGAAACAGAAACGCCCTGTTAAAATTTTATGTCTGCGTGCCCGTGCAGAAGTAGTCACTTCCCAAAATGATCTACATTTTCAAGCAGGTGATTACCTTCTGCCACAAAGTTTCAGCGTCAGTTAAACCTCTCCTGCCCCCGGTTTATTAGACAGAAAAAAACCTACACAATGGCTGACACTCATTTCAGCTAGTATGTAAACTGTCACTCATGTATATCTTAGCTAGAGGCTTTCTTAACCCTTTTCTCATGATGGCAGATAAAAAGGCTGAATTTGGCTTATTTGGAATAATTATAATAATTGGAATAATTATATTTGGAATAATATAGAGTGGTGGTGTTTGAATTTTTTTACATGATTTGTACCAAAAGATTGCACCTATGACTGAATTAGATATTTCTGATTGAAGCTGTAGTTGTGTGTGGAATTTGCCATCAAACAGCACCGCTCTGTGCTTTACTTTTCTAAAAAGTACTTTTCATCTCTTCAAAGCAATGACATTCCCATCAGACTACTGCACTCCTGTGGGTCACCAGAGGCCCCTTCATAGCTTTGCGCCTTCTAGTAAACTCTGGGTTTCACTTTTAAGTTAATTCCCTGCCTATAGCATCTTGCTTAATAGTAATAATACCAATAATATAATCCACTATTATTATAACTGTAACAATTTTATTACTATTTAAATATAATACCCAAAAAATGAGATTCAGGGACGGGCTAAAAATTATTTGCCCTGAAAAAACATCCTAATGAAGACTTTGAGAGGAAGGTATAGTTTACCTCAAATAAGATGGTAACTGGTAACAAATCTGTAAGTGATGAATAGTGCAAAGAGCATGCAATATAGAACCCAAAAGAATACTCAGATGCCAGAATAGGCAGCATTTCAAAGCAAGAGGATTATACAATATTTACAGAATGTGATTAGATACTGATCATAATCCCCCACCACAGGAAGTCACTGAGGCTGAGAAAATACTGTTTATAAGCAAACAAAGCTAATTACGTTTATAATAATTCATGATATCATTTCTTGCTGGGTATATATTAACATTTAAAACTTGTAATTCTTATTACGCTTTCATTATTGGGGACTTGCAGGATAATTCAAGGTAGGGGGTGATCAGTCTCTAATCTTACTACATATCACCTACTTTCTGAGTAGCAAATTGGCACACAATAATCTTGAATTAAGTGCCCCCATTTTTCACCCAGTATGGCAGTCCCATGCATTACACTGCATTGTCTTCTTTACCAAAAGGCATTGAAAACTCGATACATAATTCACTAAAAGACATGATTTATTTTTATTTCATATTCATTACCACTTTCTGATTCTAACCAAATTCTCACAGACCCATCAACTTTGGGAATCAGGAGTCACATTTACTGTAACCTTCTACTTCCCCCACAAAACACAACAAAAACCCCCACTGTCTTTGACCTTCTAAATTACAGTCCTTACTATTTTTTTTCCCTTAAAAAAACCACTACAGGATTTGTTCCATGTCTCTGTCAGGTATGCTCCCCCCAAGAACCCTCTCTCCTCACAGAAGATGTATTTTGGACGTATTTTTGCTGTTTTACAAGTATATCAGACCAGGTTCATATCCACTGTTTTTCTGAATGTCTCTGAAATGACATTCGTTCAGCAGATTTAAATACTTACTTCAAAGGAATAAACTTACCCATCCAGACTTCTCCAAACTGACCAGCTCCAAGTTTCTTCACTAATTTAATTGACTCCCGTGGAATTTCCCATGCATCTTTATCCCATGGCTTTTGAGGCTTGGGACTAATACAAGCTTTTTCCAGCTTTCTGCATAAGCCATCTGATTGTTCTGGTTTTCAAAGGAAAAATAGAATACAAAATCTGTTACACTTGTGTGTCTCACAACTTGAAGCAATAACTACTTCGTTGCAGGGATGCAGTAACCAGCTGAAAATAATGTTCAAATTAATCAGGTGCTTAGATGAAAATAGAACATTTCTGGCACTTTCACATAACTTTAAGAACCTCTGAACTGAAATTAAGTATTCAGAGACAAATTTAATAAAAGAGTATCACATGAATCTGGTTACAAACAGATTATTAATTTGTACCAAATAAATACCAGATAAGATCTGATTACTGACAGTATGTTAAAGAACACACACACTGGAGTCAGGCTTGGGACCCGTACTCTGAATTTGTCATTAAATTTTTTTGCAGCATGGTTTCAGACACATGTGCATGCAAGCATAAGTAGGTCACCATTATTTTTTTCTCCAGACACTAACTAACTGTAGCTTTAATACAAATGTTGAATAATTCTCAAGGTTTTCCAGCTGTGCCAAAGAATTACCACATCTGTCTAACAACTTATAGAAATCTCATGGCCAAGCCCTCAGTGTTATTTAAAACATCACTATGAGATTTTCTGTCCTACATTTTTTGTCTTCTCTGTCTTTCCAGTTACAGGACTAAAAACCACCACGTTTCAGAGCTATCAACCAGGAGGTGATGCAGAATGAAAAGTCACTTTTGTAGCTAAGACATAGCTAGAAATTTGTCTCTTCTCTTCTCCCTCTGCCTTTTTTAAATAATAAATGCACACATTTCATGTGGTGCAATTTTTGTTCTTTAAGGTTAATGGAATTTTACTTCCTTCAAAATGCTATTTTAAATAAATAAATAAATAATAAATGCCTACAAAACCAAAAACAATTCCACACTCAACACCAGATAAAAGATGACATTCACAAATGTATACGTATTTCTGCTAATTGTGAGTACAAATTTATTCTCAAATGCAGAATTAACTTATTTACAATGCAGACAATTCTTACTATAACTTCATGTCATCATAAATTTGATGAGATGCTTTATAAAGCTATTCTTGATTTCACAAGAGCATGCCAGAGTAAGCAGCACTAGGTCTGATTATGATAGCAACATTACTTGGGTTCCAGTTTTATTTTATCGTTGATAACATGCATGCCAAGTTTACTTAGAAAGAAAAAGATGAAAAGGTTTGAAATAAAACAAGAAAGCATTTCTTTTACCTCACAGGAAACAATGACTGTATTCTATTAAGTAATTCACTAGCTGATTTAACTTACTTTGATAATGTTTGATCATATCATTGATGCTGGGAAAAGTGATTCTTGGAGAGATGTAAAATCCTCCATTGTCTAGACTTCTAATTTTGTAGTGCTTAATAACATCGCCCTGCTGTGGATCATAGTCTCTTATGGAGAGAGAATAGCTGCCTGTGGATAAAGAAAGGATGACCATTAACAGATAGCAAAAGTCTACAGTGTCCATGCGCATACAGTCAAGCCTAACAAAACCACCTTTTTGTCGGATTTTTACTCCTTTATTTCATCAAAAAACATTTTGCAAGCAACAGGAGGAAGTTACCCAATAGCCTGAACTGGTCACCAAAATGCTTACAGTCACACTTTCTTTTTCAATCTTATTCAACAAGCTCAGGAGTTCCATAATGCAGGCAGCTCCACGTCCAATGCCCGCTTCTGCAGGCAGTTCCCCCCAGCTTGAGAAGAACTGGCTGACAAACAAGCCTGGGGCTGTCACATGCCTCAGGCAGAGGCTGAAATTCAGAGAGATCAGTGTTTCGGAATAGGAGCACGCAGGACGTCATGGGCCAAATAGCAAAAGGACAGTTTGGAGACGGCTTGAGGTACACAGAAGGGAGAACAGTCCCAAGGAGCCTAACCCCAGCTGGAATTTAAGATGGGGCAGGAGAGCATCTACCCTTAACACAGAGCTCTTCATTTCTTCTACTCATACAATTCTTGTCTGCTTTCAAAGGATAAGAAACCATCTCATCACCTTCTCTCTCGCCACAGACAGATCCAGTGACAGAAGGGGTTAGAAAGAAATATTCTGGGTGCACTTTGCCTTCCCTCTCAGCAGCCCATGCTGAATTCAGGAGTCTTCCTTTGGGAAATTCATTCAGGAATCTGAATGAAATCTGAGCACAGAAACAATGATATGGGCTGATTACAGAGAGCTACCTAAACAAGGATCTGCAGTACTAGTGCCAGAAAAGCTACACTATGGAGAGGACAGACATATGACCCACTGAAGGGATTCATGCATCTTCCTCTGGAGGGTGCAGTCTTAGGGTAACCAACTGGAGAATCCAATCTGGCAGCTGTCAGAGTCCAAGTGCTGGGGCAGAACCTCCTTATGCTCCTCTCAAAGTCCCAGCTGAAGAGTCTGGAGGCTTCACTAAGCTTTTCAGTACAAAGAGCTCTGTCTACAGCACAAACCTTCACCAAAGTGCTTCCAGAAAAATAGCACACGGCAGCGCAGTGAACCCTCGCTACACAGTAACTACATTCCAAAACTTGTAGCAATGGCTACAGATCCAATAAGGGAAGACTCTGAAACGCAGCATCTACTATTTACAGTGAAAAGTGTCCCTCAACAAAGGAATCACAACTGTTAGGAAGAGAAAAGATCTCTCACTTCATTCATTCCTGCTTTTTGCCAGTGTAATCACACACAGGGTGTTTTTTTTTCTCCATCTCAACTTTGGGTGTTAACCTGTAACTCTCTTCTCCCGGTGATTTTCTCTTCCTTCCCATTCCTATAGAACTGCAGAAAATTCACACAATGGGACACACTGGGCCTACTCCACAACCAGCAGCACCTGATACCTTCTTTTGTGAAGGCAGACTGTATGTTTTTAACTCTACTACCAATTCCAAAGTAACTCACTCCAAGCTTACCTTTTAAGGTTTCACTTTCTCTGATAAGGAAAGCTCCAGGACTATTTCCAGGAGCCAGGAGTTGTCTTTCAGCATCTTTTCTGGTTATGTCTTTGAAGAACCACCTGAAAAGTATTTCAAAGAGTTAGAGCCATTTCTCCTTGCCACCCACAAAGAATACACCACCAGGACCAAGACGTTTGCCTGGGAGAACTTACTCTTCTGTTTCCAGGGTGTTTACTTTTGCTACATAGTTGCTGGGGATGAAGCCTTCCTTCCTTGTGGTGAGAGATTTTGCTCTCCACCATTCTCCCAGTCTGAAAAACGGAAACAAGGGTAGTTTTCTCAGGAAAGAAAAATGATAAAGTGTTATTTGGGTTCTACTGTCTGAGAACTTTGCCCTCACTGGAGGGAGAAGAAATATCTTTCCTCTGAACTTAAGCCCCCTGAGCAGCCATTGGCTCCTTTAGATCGATGTTCAGTTGTTATCAAGGGCAGCTGCCAAGTCATAGAAAGCTTTGCGTTGGAGGGACCTTAAAGATCATCTAGTCCCACCCCCATGCCATGGGCAGGGATACCTTCTACCACACCAGGTCGCTCAAAGCCCCATCTGGCCTGGAACAGCTCCATGTGCATTTGTATTTTCACATACAAGGGAGTTCTGTTACCATTCATACGCTTGTGTTGAGTAGGGTAGCAAAACATCATAAAGTGAATTAGATGACCCCAAAGAAAAACTACAATATAATCAGTACTGTCATACTTACTCCTCAATAACTTTCAATTTTTCTCCTTTTTTGAAGGACAAGTCATCTTCATGAAGGCCATCATAGGGATACAAAGCTACCACAATGACTCCATGCTCCTCTGTTTCTACAAAGGCAGAAAGCCAAAGGCATGTTCACATTATTTCACAGGCTGACATGGGCAAAGCAGACAGCAGTAAGATTCCTATGAAAACTTACCTTCACTGACAAATCTCTGTCCTGGTAACAGCTGTGCTTCTGTATTTGCCTACAATAAAATGTATCTTTAATTAAGCAGCTTTAGATCTTTGTGACAATCTTAAACTACAATTACATATTACTCAGTTGCTTTGGTATCATCTTCTGTGTCCTAAATGAAAATGCTCCAATCTTTTCCCACCATTCTTGAAGAGCAAATTACAACACAAAAATATAGTAAACCCCACTAGATGTTGACTTGAGCAGCTCATCCCTCGGGAAGGTGTGACACAGGCTGTTGGAAGGACATGAACAGCTTTGTGACTTCTGCTTAAGAAGCTTTAGGCAGGGCACTTTAATGGCGCAGTTATGCACACATAGCTGCCATGCTAAAGAGCTACAAGCACAGTTATGTTGCTAACACTCTGGAAGAATAAAGAGTGATTAAAAAAACCACCAATGGTAGTTTGTGATGTCTGTACACTGACTGGAGAGCACACTGAATCATCTGTGCCAGCTGGTGAGAGGGGTGGGAAAGGTGTCATTCACACCTGCACACAGCACAGACCCTGAGTAAGCACAGTCAGGAAATATGGTTTCCTCAGCACAGTATAGAGGCTGGGAGAAAAGGGTACCAGGCCATCTGCAAAACAGCAAACCCACTTAGTACCCAACAGGATTCCCCTTCCTGGCACCCTTCCTTTCTAATGCCAGGCAGCACACACCGAACTGCATTGGCTTGTTTCTCCTGCAGCACAGCGCTGTCCGCTTCATAAGTGCATCCTCTGCTCTCCTCCCATCCTTACCTACACACCTAGTACAAGGGCAAGTAGTGGCCTTCAGTGAGTAAAAGGGAATCTGACTAGAGGTGGTAAAGAGTTACTCATGATTACTTCATCCTTTTTAAATAGAACAGTCAACACTCAGATCCCATAGCTATTAAAATCCCAACAACACTCTTTTAAAAACAGTTCTAACTACTTCACGTTTTCTAAAGTCACCTCGCATTCTTCTACAGTCACACCTACGTCTACATTAAGTTTTGCCAAGGATTACCGTTTTCATGCAGAAAATTATAACAAAGTAATTAAGTAACAAATCACAAATTTTTACTTTTATTTCTTTAATTATTTATTCATTGAGGTGAACTGCACAACACTAAAAGCCCAAGTGTGGACTAATGATCAGTTGAATTTTTTCATGCATGTGCTTTGGATTGAAATTTAAGTTATGCCACTCATGCTTTGATCTTGCCACTGGAATTCTCCCCTGAGACTATCTACTTACTGGCCTTTGCTGTTTATTGGACGTTGGATCCCTCACATAAATAGTTCGTTCAGTTTTACGTACTGGTTGATTCTTCAAATCTAGCCCATCTCCATCCTGATTCTCTTTCCTTTTTGATTTTATACATCCCATATTTCCTGTTGGAACAAAAAAGGTATTAAACAAAAACATTGCACCATAAACCAAGCTGTTTCCCATGCAATCATCTGGGCTATGCAGCAAAAACGTGCTTCCTTTTCATACACAATAGTTCAAGGGGAGAACAGCTGCAGTTTACGAACATGCGCAAAAAGCTCTTTTCTGCTGTAAAGGAAAGAAATGACTTCTTGTCTCAATCCACACATGAAGTGAATATTTCAAAATAGTTATTTACCTTTTCAACAATTTCAGGTTTATCATTTTCCCACCCCAAACTGCTGGCCCTGCTGAAACATCTTTCTGATACTTCTGTGAGCTTCAGAATAGATGTAAGAAAAATATAATTATTGCAGTGATGACTTATTTCTGTGTTTCTTAGTTCCTTTAGAGAAAAGGTAGCTTTGCAAGATGTAGAAAAAATCCCAGTCCAAAAGATGGGCGATGCAGCTGGCATCGGCAACGCCTGTATCTCCCCAGTTCACTTTGCTTATGCCGGTCTAGCAGGGAGCCCCATTTGATTCAAATCCCTGTCTCACACAAGGCTGATGAGACGGCTCCTTGGCAGCTATGCTGCTACTGTGACCTCCAGTAACAAATCTCCTTGTTCAAACAGGCCTGTTACAGCAGTCTAAAACAGCCAATGTGTGTACCAGTGATGGCAAATCCCCACACAAGTATTTCTTCTTCAATACAACTTAGAAGGATAATCCTTTTGGGATGTGCATCCATGCTAAATCAGTTGAGATACAGCTGTTAACATCTACATGGCTGAAACCTGATTATGGCTTATCCCATAATCTAATGATATAGTACTTCAGCAAGCATATATACAACATTATCTCTATATTCCTTCATCGGAGGAAAGCAATTATACTTACTCTTGAAAAAGTCCAGTATGAATGCTTTTCAAACCTGTCCTTCCCTTCTCCCTCACTGCTTTCAGGTCAGTGCTCTAATGCTAGGTTCAGCCACATTTTCCCTTGCAGGCACACACTCTCACTCCCCACCGCCCTAATTAATCTTTAAATCCAGTTCTTTGAAGAACAATGTAAAAGCCAAAATAAGAGCTCAGTGCATATACAGCTCAAGTAAACCAGCACTGACTAAAATGCAGCTGGAGAAGCTAAAACAGATTGTAACACCCTGTACTGCATCTCACTTTTACCATCCTCTCAAGGACAGATAAGGTTATCATTGTAAACAGTTAAAGTAGTAGAGGTTTCCATGCGCAGATACAACTGCTTCAGTGGGACAATGCCTTACGCACCCTACCCCTGCAGAGAGGAAAATTAGCTAGATTGCCCTGGGTTCATATAAAGACTTATAGTTTTGTAACAATACAGTTAATAATCAGAATCCTAACTGACTATAACAATAAGCCAAGGCCACAAGCACTCCCACGTGACAGGTATCAACTTCCCATGTCACCTTCATTTAATCTCCCATCCTGCTCTTGAGGAAACACCACATAATGACGGATGCACTGTCCTGTTATCAGGCTGAATGTCGTCTTCTAAACATGACAGAACAGTATCTCCTCTCCTACTGTTTCTGCAAATTATCTGTCATCTGTTGCCAACAAATCTTGAGTGCCCATAAGATTTCAGCAGTGACGCAGTGAACTGTGATACTGGTTTAAAAGCAGCACGAGAACTCATCACTCCCCTTCTTGCCTTCTCTTGAAATAAAAATAAAAGGAATCATACAGAAAATCAATAGGCACTGACCAGGCACCATCACCCCACAGGAGCAGAGAATAAAGTTTGCTCTTCTTGTGCGCTAGTGTTTCACGCTCATTTGAAGGCACTGGGGGGCACCTTCAGCCAGGATCTTCCCTTAGAAGCAAACATCTTTCACAAACATAGTTTGTGAAAACACCCAGTGGGAAGCTTCTCCAAATTCTCAGCTCTTCATGGGTTACACGTAGAGCTGTAACCCTACATTGCTGTTCTGAAACACTGAAAAGGACCTTTTTATTTTAATAATTTTATTTATTTGTAATTGTAGATATATAGATGACACTTCTGTAGTTAATGTTTCATAGGAAATTTCTGTACATCCACAGGAAGGCTGGTGTATGCACACTCACCCTAGACATCAGGAAGCCCAGTGTTTAATTACCTGCTGTATCTGCAAGATGGGGTATTTAGCCACATAAGTGCTAACCTTTTTGCTCTTGAATAGTCTGCTTCTACAGAACAAACAGCTAAAGTAGAGGGCATAGGAAATTTGATCTAAGTTGTCAGCCAAAACCCCCTTCTCCTATTGCTGTAAGAAAGGCTGAAGATACCTTTAAGGACTGCAGCTTGCCCAGTGCCAGTGTAAACTCAAAGAAAAGCATTTTTACTCAGATTTTTCTCTGCAGTTTAAAGCACACAAACAGCTGTAACTTAAGCCTGCTGTGAGGCCATGCTGGTAGCTCAAGGTTAGCATTTGCTCATGACAGTAGCCACAGCAGATCAGCAATACCTGTGTGCAGGTGCTCTGTAATCCCACAGAAGTCTACTTGACATTGTGTGAAATCACATGAATACTGTTATGTGAGATAACACATGTGATGGCACCTTTGTTTGGTGCATCAGAAGATCCTGAGCCTCATCATGAAACACTGTTTCATGGTTTTTTTCCTCATGGAGATGAAAGCCAATGGTTCTTATGGGAAATAGCTAGGTCTACATTAGCAAATAACCCCAACAGTTGGAGCAGAAGCCAGCAGCTGCTTGAAGAGGGGTTATTGTCCCCTTCTCTCCAGTACAGCCCCAAGGACTGTACTGTAAGAGCAAGACCATAGCAAGGGTTCACTTGAAGGTAAGCCCCACATTGCACCTTCCTAAAACAGTCCTGTTTTTGCACTCCAACTCTGCTTCGCAACACAAACTACAGCCTAGTAAGTAGGGGCAACTCCTTTGGGGAGATTAGGGATCCCAATCTAACTAAAACGCTAATGTAGACACATCCTGAGACTTTTAGATTCTTTATAAAACAAGCCTCTCAAATCTTGCGCAAGAAACATATGGAAAATATGTAATAACACGAAACAAAGGTTTAGCACTTAATATATATCAATTAATAGCTATCAATATAGTTAAGTACATTATACATAATTTAATATTTTTCTGACCTTCTGTTATTTCTATATAGGCAGACAATGGAGGCAAAGCATAAAATATTGAAGAGTAGTTTTTAAGCAGTAGAAACTGGATCAATGAGCCATGATCTTTTGGTACTGTGAAATTAAAGACTTGTGAGCTCTTCAAAGGCCACAAGACCTTACATTTCTGTACACGCTACCCCTCTGTAAAGCTGTGTGCACTGGGTCCTGGACTGTACATTTAAAACTCCTTAAGATCAGATCAATGCCCAAAGCAAACGTAACTGTCTCGGTTTCAAAAGATTTCTGCTCAGTGACTGCTCAGTCCATCTGCAATGCCAGATACATTCGTTTCCAGCATAGTATTACACATTTTTACTGAAATCTGATTCAGGTCTTTCGAAGGGTTTCGAGACTGGTATCCAAGTAAAAATTCATAGGGCGAGTATAAACAGCAGGCACTGACAGGAGAGTTTCAATCAACACATTGTAATGGATGTCAGAATACAAAATGCTCTATCATTACCAAAGTTAACTTTGCACACATTTGACCCTAGCAACCTACCCATACGAATAAAGAAGCCTTGAAGTACAAAATGGGTATGCTGTGCACATCTTTCTTAGTTTATACAGCAGTTGTAAGGAAAATCTGAAGGGGAAAGTTCATTCATGCATAAATAAAATACTTAACTTGGTGTAAAATGTTTACTTGCATAGCACTCTGCTGCCTTATCACAAGGAGCACCAAGGAAGCATTTTGTGCAGATATAAAGAGAAAGAGAAGATGGTAAGCAAAGAGGAATCCAGAGAACAAAGCATAGTTACAAATGAAACTGTGTTATTGTTCATCAGAGATAAAAATAATCTAGACACCAGGGGGAATGCTGTCAGTCCCTACTCTGATGTTTCCAATTCCAACAGTTTTGCAATACAGGAGACTACTTTTCATTCACAGTCCTGCCCACACCTCTAGACATGAAACAAAAACATTTAATTAAAAGAAATTATATAATATAGCTGTTAACTTTCATAAATGGATATCCTAAAAGTAAAAGCTTCTCCTTTAACAGAGCATACTGTATTCCACGGCTAAAAGGTAAAGACATCTACTTGGGTTAACATCTGCACCATGGTGACAAAAATCTTAGTTCAGGCATCCCTCGAAAAGCCACAGGAGTATCCATAAGAACCATCACACTGAGCCTCTGCAGCAGGTTGTTCCAGTCACCAGTTTTGATCTTACATAGGCATTTGTCTTGATTTTTCCCTCTGAATCCCCTATTTCCTTTTGCTACAGCAGCACTTATGTTCTAATTCCAAAATGGGTTTGGGGAGTGGGGGTCAGAAACCACTGCAACATTTTTCCAGGGTTAAAAGGTGCCAGGTATCCCCAAACTACTACTGCTTTATCTGTGTTTTGCTACGTTACCAGCAGAGCGATGTGTCTAAAGCCACAACACTTCCTACTGCAAGCAGTCAAGTTTTGTGTGACCATCATCTGTCCATCCACCATCAACAGCATTTGAAGTTTCATTTCCTCCCAGTGCATACGCTTTGCATCATCTACAAAGCCAATCTAATTTTTCGTACTGTTCATGGTCACAACTATTCTTCTCTTTTCAATTCTGTTACATACAGTATTTATGGTGCACATCAGAAAACATTTCCTAAAAGTCCACCTGACATGTCTGGGCTTTTCTTGATCAAAGTCATGTCTTCATGAAAATGATTCTCAAATCCACACAGATTTTTCAAGAGCTTAGAGTGGCTTCATTTTAATCTTTGCACAAAATGCAAACTTAAAAATAGTATCTAAAATAGATGATACTGTGGCTTTTCCAACAATAAAGTAACTTTTAAAAGAATTAGAACTACAACACTGAGTAGACAAACAACTCTATTTTATCAAACAAATATCTACTGTTCAAAAGGCCAGTAACTGTACAAAACCACAAATTCTGTAATGGCTTAGGCTTTTAACAAATACATACATACGTATTTTAACAGGTACATAAATGAAATAAACTTGTATTCAATTACAGGGTTTATAAGCAGTAAACTCTTAATTTAAGCCACAAAATTTCTATGTCTGTATATATATATATATATATAAAAAAGATGCTCCTTAGCAGGATGAATAAAACAGACAGTGCATTAAGA